>JAANSM010003106.1:0-13555 GCA_036850725.1 Orchesella villosa | reverse complement strand
TGGAGTGGATGCGCTAGCTATGGCTGTTGCTGTTACAGTTCGTTGCACATAACCTTGACATTGGTGCTCTGCTCTTGCATCTATGTGAATATAGTGGAAACTGAAAGTCTTAATTCATTCACTATAGACTGTTATCTCTATTTGTATTCCTACAAAGTCACGCAAAACATCAACGTAATTCATACATCTCATTATTATAAGTCTGTCAAACGAACCTAAAGTTAAAACTCCTGATGCTACAATGTCAAACACAATTCAATTCCAATTCAAATCATACTGTAACATTTCATGCGAAATAAGTAGCACCAATGAATAACAAAAATGTAACCAAGTACATGCATTTGTGAGAAAAAATGTATCACAAACCGTCATTAACCATACGAATATCCATAAAAGTTTTTATACAAACGCTCAGCATTTAGATCAGACTCCCATGATCTTGCGGGCACGTATTATATTTATATAGTATTGCTATCGTATCACTAACCCATACACGAGGCAATTGATTCTTATGAATTTCATTTTATTTTCCCCCTTGCCTACTATCATATTATATTGCAATGATGATGTATGGTACATGCATATTATTTTTTACTGAGCGCATTCGTATTAAAATTTAACACATAAGAACCCACCTAAGTTTAGTGAATTTCTACAGGTGGAAATGTCATACGAATCCAAAATTCATAGGTTTTAAAAGTACATAAGTCAGTACGACATTTATCTTCTTATTCAGTTGTAAGTGTTTCAATCGTAACCTGAACTCACTAACGAGCAAAGTACTTAGTATGATCTGACAGAATTGAAAGATATTTTCAGGTAATGACGGTTGTAATGAATAATGACGGCAACTGGTCAAACCATTGAAACCTCATATTTTGCAGTTAGTTCTTATCCATTTGTCTCTACACAACCTGAAAATATCTTATGATTCTGTGAGATACAACAGGGTTTAGTACTTTGCACGTAAGTTTCTTTTAGCACAATGTATTCCATGTTGACTAGATTGGAATGATTGAAATGATAAATCTTATCTTTACCTCTTCCTTCAATAAACAATCAATTCTTCGTAATCATTGCAAAAAAGCTTTTTGAGAGGCACTCAGTGTAGTGTGTTGCCATATCTTATCTTTACCTCTTCCTTCAATAAACAATCAATTCTTCGTAATCATTGCAAAAAAGCTTTTTGAGAGGCACTCAGTATATTGTGTTGTCAGCCAACACACAGGCACATTTAAAACAAAACATTTAGGTCAGTTGGATGGAATATGGAATGCCTTGTTTCACTCGCCTCACAATATATTTTGACACGTTTGATATTAGTTGGACAAATTGTTTTGGGTAACTAGCAAATTACATTATATCGAAGCTGTTAGAGTAATTCATGCATTAACTTAAAAATCCTTGTAAACAGGCTATTTTCACGTCTTGAATATAGCTTGAACTTGAAGTTGAAGTATCTGTATCTTATCTTTACCTCTTCCTTCAATAAACAATCAATTCTTCGTAATCATTGCAAAAAAGCTTTTTGAGAGGCACTCAGTGTAGTGTGTTGCCAGCCAAGCCAACACACACAAGCACATTTAAAACATTTAGGTCAGTTGGATGGAATATGGAATGCCTTATTTCACTCGCCTCACAATATATTTTATGACACGTTTGATATTAGTTCGACAAATTGTTTGTGGGTTAGTAGCAAATTACATTATATCGAAGCTCTGTTAGCAAGTCAGTAATTCAAGCATTAACTTATTTTCACGTCTTGAATAGCTTGAGCTTGAAGTATCTGCTTTCGTTCACAAGACATCCATACATAAGTCAAAGTACATCTAGAGTATCACTACGCTAAACAATGACGAGCACAAGCCATGCCGGTTCAGGCAATGATCTCAATCTCAGCAACCCTTCGTTGGTTTACCAAGGGAAATCTTCATCCAACCGGAAGCTGACTATACAATCTGTCAGTTTAGAACAATTAGAAAAGTATGGCCCAAACGAACCAAGAAGAATGCAGAAAAATGTGATCGTAGCAAGTCTTGGATTTCTCTTTCTATTCACGGCATTCAATAGCATCTCTAACCTCCAAAGCTCGCTTCATCCCCAGGTTAGGTTTTAAGTTACAATTTGTTCAATTATGTAAGTACAGTATATATTATTCATTAACTCGGAATCTGATTGATAATTTTCTGAATGTCTGAAACGAAAGGAAATCTATTTTTCTTTTAGGGGGGACTTGGAACCATTGGAATGTCGTCTATATACGCAGCTTTGATTCTTTCATCCCTAGTTGTACCAACATATGCAATTAGAAAGTTGACAACTAAATGGACACTTGTGTTATCAATGTGTGGGTACACGCTTTATATGGGAGCACAATTCTATCCCAATTTTGCAACTATAATCCCAACCGCAATATTAGTGGGCTTATCGGGAGCTCCTTTGTGGTAAAATTATCATAATCTTTCAAATTTTTAAATTGCAAATATTAATCCATTATTAGGAAAAAATACTTTCCGAAAGCTTGGATGTAATTATTTCTATCTAATTCCCATTAAACACATTATCTATTATATTTTATCTATGTCATTCATTAATTCTACTACACAGAAGTGTAATAATCTGATAATTTTGTGGAATTTTATGTTTATTATATAGGGCTTCAAAAAGTTTTTACTTGACACATGTAAGAATATTTACACTTCATTAATTTCATTATGTAATTGTAAGCATAAAGAATAATATAACACAATACATGTAACTGAAATATAATTCTTTTCGCCAGGTCGGAAACAAGTATGCAGAATTCGTCCACGACAATGCAGAAGTAATTATAGTTCGCTTCTTTGGGATTTTCTTCTGTTTGTTTCAAAACTCCCAAATCTGGGGAAATCTTATATCATCTTTAATTCTGTCGTCCGGTTCCTCAAACTGGACGCCTAATGCAACGCAGCAGGAAAAATGTGGTGCTTCATTCTGCCCTGGGGACTTGTTTGAGGAAGAAGATGAGGAAAAGTCATCAGATCTCAAGAGGAAAATTAATATCTTTTGTGGAGTGTGTGTTGCGCTAGCTTTTATAGCCATTGGCTTTACGACAATGTTTTTGGATTCCTTAGACAGGTAACATTACCATCGTTTGCAATGTGTTTGATACTAACTTTATTGCCTGCAGTAATTAAGGAATGCAAATTATTAATATAATGAAAATGAGGAATGATCTCATCCAAAGTAAATTGAAATGCAATGAATCCACCTGGATAATAATAAGTATTGTAATGATATTTCACAGATATGGGGAAAAGGAAAGATTAGAAACTGATGCCAATAAAATGAGTACAAAGCGTTTGTTGATATCAACACTTGGACATATGAAACAACCTTACCAGCTTTTACTGATTCCGTTAACTATATTTTCGGGGTTAGAACAGAGCTTCTTCAGCGCAGACTTCACTCAGGTATGCTCAATGTTATTTTGGACTTTAATAGTTAAGCTAAGCTATGTTCAGTTCAGGAAAGCAATGGAATGACTGTCTGCTTGTACGGTTGAAAACACTGGTACATATTTTATTTCAAAAATACCAATTTCATCACATCACATAATATATAAATATCAGGACTAGAATGATCTAAACAGCTAATAGTGGTAATTTTAACCAAACCAATGGTTCCCCATACATTCCCTGTTCCAGTTGGTCTGACAAACCCAACACCATTGAAACTTACATTTCGTGCATTCCATGTGCATGCATCCACCAGCTCTCTCGGTGGGTACTCTACAGTTGGGGCAAGGCTTGGTTGATAACCTCATGGCACGTCGAGTCGCATCCCCCCATTGTGCTTGAGCTGCTCTGTCTGCACTAACGTAGTAGCCTGATGAACTGGGTCCGGAACCTGTGCATGGATCTGGCACAGTACCTTCTTGCCGACATGCACCAATATGCCAACCTTCAAGGCATCGTCTACAGAATACGTACTGAAAAGAAAACGTAAAATTATAACCGTAGTCATTACAGGTGCAGTTTGGTAGATCGTTAGTTGGTTCTTGGTTCATTCATAATGTTAAGTTTTTTTATAAACCAAGCTACTTACCCCACAACCATGTAAGCAAGCAATCTTATTACAATTAACATCTTCAGGTATTATCCCCATCCCGCAATCCGGCTGCGGACAGAAAATCCCTCCCATTTGAATAAGACATTCCTCAGTTGCAAACCGTTGATAGCGGTCGTACTGTCTCANCCCCATCCCGCAATCCGGCTGCGGACAGAAAATCCCTCCCATTTGAATAAGACATTCCTCAGTTGCAAACCGTTGATAGCGGTCGTACTGTCTCAGCAAAAAATGCGATAGATCATAATAATTGCATTCGTCTCACACAGAGTATACATTATACTCTCAGGTCTCACAGATTAAATATATAGTTTTTCATTGTATATTGTACAAACCTGCTGCTTTCCCATCAATTTAAAATGGTGTGGATCTGTTATGAGAGAATCCCCACATAATGCCGGACATCCAACGGTGTACCCAATTTCACTATCCTGTTATAAAATAGTAACATTTATCAAACATGAAAATGAACTCCTCGTCCCTGTACCGCTGATCAATTTTTTTTACAATTACAATTACACTAACAAAACGGTAAAAATCATTACAAAACGTACCTGAATGTAATCCCTTTGATTGATTTTTATCAATGAAAATTGTTTAAAGCAATCAACGCATGTGGAATGAGCATTTTGGCATGTAAAAACAAAAGAAATGTCTTTGGCATCACCACATGCTAAACAAGGGACGGAATCTTCATTGCGTTTGACTTGCCGGAGAGGGGGAGACGAATCATCCTCACCAGCGGTGACATGACTCGCACATTTAAAATAGAATCCGGCATACTGACCATCACAGGTTTCATCTTCACAGGTCCCTTCAATCTTTATAAAAAGCAAGAGTCTTGTCAACTAAAAAGTTATTTATAAACTGGGTAACTATCTCGTAAAAGGTTTTCTAAGTACCTGTTTAGGAATCAATACATCATCCCACCCTTGCGGGTGTCTAGAAACAGTAAAAGCTCCGGACAAACATTGAGCACATCTAACTCTAAGCTTCCCTTCTTTTAAGTCATCACAGGTTGAGCAATAAACAAAAAAGTCCGATCTAGTATTAACTGGCAGTGGAACTGGAGGATTCTCTACCCCCTGAGTTTCTTCTTGAGTTTCCCCAGTGGCAGAACTTGTAAGGGATGTCAACTCAGGGACATTTGTGACAAACTGTTCTTGTGCATGTTTGAACAACTAAGTTTTCAGCTAGTTCTTCCTGTTGTCTCTGCTCTGCTAAATTATTAGCATTTGCAACAGACTCCAAATTATCATTAGGTTCCTCAACCTTAACTTTATCTTGTACCTGTAACCGAACTCGGACGGCATGTAAATAACTTTGTTGGCCAACATCAGATGTCTAAACAAAGAACAAAGTTAAAGAAAGCAATAACCTGTACTTTCACTCTGACTTTTGACATTTCATTAAGGCATTAAATTAAGCAATAACGATGCCTTACCTCCAAAACGAAGGAGTCAGGTAGCTCGTTACCTGCAAAAATGATTTTAATTTCCGCTGGAGAAACTCCCAACTTAGGAACAATCATCTCCTTCACCTTCCGTATCTCCCATCTAGGATCCAAATCTGTAGAAATGGTTCTTCCAGCATACTTAATGAAAACCCGAAGAGAATTGGGTCCAAGAGTGATCGTATTTACTGATGTCATTCCTAAAAGTCTCAGCAATCCTTCAAAAAGTGCTGCAACAGCTCGTAAAATCTCTCCAAACACCATTCCTCCCTTGTCATAAAACAAAAAAGAACGCAAGCCTTTTCTTCACTATAGGCTTGTCCTGTATCATGGATTGTATGAATGATGAAGATGCAGACTAGATAAAAGGCCGATCGAATGCAAAAACTAAATTAAAAATGTCTTTTCCCGATATTCATGACCGTTTTTACATGTCACATGCACAATAAAACAGAAAAGTGCTTTCACGATGTAAATGCAGTAAACTAGCACATTGCATATGTCCATAAGCGCAGCTGACCGAGAGGTAAAAAACACTTTTCACTACGTATCTATATCATGCATGAATGTTATGTTCACCGGATGAAATTGGGTATAAAAGTTTTTATCCATAATATACATACCACATACACAGGGGAATGTGCGACAGAGCATTATAGTCACAATTCATGCATGTATTTTACAGTTTTACAGACGACTCATGACATTTACCCTAACCCTATTGAAATGAAATATAATATTTTTAGTGACTTATAATCCTTTAAATACTTGCTAGATTTAGATTGTTCCTAAATTTTGTTACACTTAAATAATGCATTTGGTACTTTTTTCTTGCAGGCGTTTATAACATGTTCCTGGGTACGTTTAAAACTGAATTTACTTTGCCCCTAATAAAAGAAGATATTCCCCATATTAATATCAATTTTGGATGACACATGAAACTACAAAATGTAATTGTTAAAAATATTTTTAGGGGGTTGAGCATGTCGGTTACGTCTTGATATGTTATGGAGCTGTAGATGCAACGCTTTCCATTGCGTTCGGGCCTATATTGAGACGGACAGGGAGAGCTCCTATTTTCATTTTAGGAGCTTTGATAAATATTTCTGTGATAACCGTCTTCTTTTTATGGAAACCGGATCCAACCACACCAATAATTTACTATGTGATTGCTGGTTTATGGGGAGCAGCAGATGCGGTTTGGCAGACGCAGATTAATGGTTAATATTAATTTCTGCTACTAATGCTAATTCTAATAATGTTTAGTTTAAGTATACAGTTGAAGAATTTTAGTGTTTACATGTTATCTTTCTGCCTTTCCAGCATTTTATGGGTTTATATTCCCCGATAAAGAAGAAGCTGCATTCAGCAATTACAGATTTTGGGAGTCAGTTGGGTTTATAATCGGATACGCAAGTTCTAACATAATTTGCACGAGACCGAAACTATACATTCTCACAACTTTTCTCATAGTCGGTATGACCTGTTTTCTAATTATTGAGGTTAAAGAGAGACGGAAACGAATACAGAATAATAAGTCTAGTCAAGTTAACTAAACAATGGAAACACTAAACACATATACTATCAAATAAAATTTTATTTAACTGTGACAGAGCATTTATTGCATATCATTTCAAACGGACATACTGTTTTGAGTCATACTGTTGTGGAACAGTACACTGTTGGCAAATCAAGTACATCTAAGGAATATGAACATTTTCAAAGAATTTCATTATATTTTAAGCGACTAACAAAATAGCTACGATTGTTATATTTCTGCTATTATCAATTCCCCTTAACTCACTCCATCTTGACAAAACTGAGGTGGTAGAAGTGGTCATCATCTATTTTTTAAGCCATGGTGTTCAATGGCCTGCTGACTGTTGATTTATACTATATTACCGCAGTTTTAACTGCAAACAAAGAAAAAGATTCACATTAAAAATCTCTGATCACTGATACTGAAGTAGATGGTAGATGAAAAAGCATTAATATTTAATATCAACAAGATGTAAACAGTTACCTTGAAGGGGCCACAGGTTTCCCATCTTTCCACTGTGTGAACTTGATACCACTATCTGCCCTCTTGGCTGCTTCCACCCTGTACTCGGCTTTCAAAGCCTTACGCACCACCCGGGCAGCAATGGTAGAATATTGGATGTAGCTGAAGAAGGTTAAATTAAATCAGTTAAATTGTAAATTTTGATCAACAAATAATAATAACGCAACACCAACCAACAACAAATGATCATAAATCGCATCAACAATCAAATCACATGGTATATAAAAAAAACTTCTGAACTTAAAACTTACTTAAGACCGGCCGATCTCCAGAAAGTCATGATGGAATTTGTTGAACGAAGCTTTAAATGTTTACTGCTCAAAATTTACCTGATTGAATCAGTAATTCGAGTTGTCGAAACTGTTTCAGTCAGCTGAAAATGTGAACTTACAAATTCGCCAATCCTTTTTCAATGTAAAATGGATACAGAAACATACAATGGACTGGACTGGAACGTATGTATATATTTGTTATACCGGCCGATCTCCAGAAAGTCATGATGGAATTTGTTGAACGAAGCTTTAAATGTTTACTGCTCAAAATTTACCTGATTGAATCAGTAATTTAAGTTGCCGAAACAGTTTCAGTCAGCTGAAAATGTGAACTTACAAATTCGCCAATCCTTTTCAATGTAAAATGGATACAGAAACATACAATGGACTGGACTGGAACGTATGTATATATGGATGCGACTGATACCAGATAACCCGCAAATAAAGATTCTATTCTATTCTATTTGTTACAAGAAAAGTATTAGTCGAGAGGGTTTGGGTATTGCACATGATATCAGATAGTCTAGTGTATAAGGTTACATATGGCACAGATATCATACAACATAAAAATACGGACGGAGAATCTCCTGCATTGCTGTTATGTATCGACTAGGGAAATTGAAGCAATAACCAGCGACCAGATGGCGAGCCGGTGCGGTATACTCAACCTTGGTTTACAACATTTTTAGTTTCAACAAGATTCACAATGCCCCAAAATATTGATAGTGAATGTTACTATCATTTTGTCTAATATTCACAGAAAATTCTCCTTCTCCTTCCAATTCTCCTAATATTATTTATTCTCAGGTCAGAAAAGGCGTTTTCAGTTTTTTCTTCGTAAATTAATGACAAACGAACAATTTCATGAAAAAAGACCGTTGGATGGAAAACCTTGTAGTATAGCTCATAAATAAAGCGATGAAATCATTCCTAACACTAACTTGTCGTGATCATTTGCGCAATAATTGACCATTGTCGTTTGCATGAAAAAGTGTCTTTTCTGTGGATCAGTAGATAATAATTATAAGCTACTTTCTTGAAGATGAACTGCTTCTCTCTTTCTGCCTTTTGAATAGTTAAGTATAGATTTTGAATTTGATCAGTTTCATAGCTTTCACCCGTTCACAATCGTTAGAGGTTTCTTGAAGAAACTTTTCCATTCAAGTCATTCTAATAGAGAGGTAAACATTTCTCTCTTCCAGCTCCCATCTTTCTTTGACGGCCGTCAAAGAAAGATGGGAACTGAGCCTGACGAAGCTATGGAAATTCAGTGCTACTGTTTGAACATGGTTTTAGCCTGAAATGTTTTTAAATATGCTTTCTAGTCTTGGATTTGGATATGGGAGCTTATTGTGAAAATCTAATAAAATTTTATTAGAATCTAAATTAATCTATAAGAGAAACCCAAACGTAGCTCACATTCAGTAGGTTTCGTACATTTAAAATTGAACCTTAACCCCCCAAAATCTTAAATATCCAACACACCAATCAAACAAATCTGGAACACATCTCAAGAATATGACATCTTTGTGCCTTTTGGAATGTTCTATTTGCCAACAAAACCTAGCCAAGCAAAGCAGTATCGAGGATACATCTGAAACATCAAATTATGAGGGAGAGAATCGTAGAATCCTTAACAGAAGTATTTGGACCCCAGTAGTTACTCCTTGTGGGCACTTGTTTCACAAAGGGTGTATAACAGAATGGTTCCGAGTTCGGAGGAACTATGATGGTGGAAGTCCATTGTAAAACTTCATAAAACATAATATAAATATCTACATAGACTACATATAATTATAATTATAGTTACCTGTTAGATATACACATTGCAAGCTTATTGCATTGAATGCTCGTTCTTAAATGTATTTAGAAGAGGGACCTGCCCTACATGTCGGAAAGTCATAGCTTATCACAAACTGATCAGATTATATTTGAGCTCATCAACAGTTGAGAATGATTCATCAACTGATGATCAATCATCAGTTCCCACATCTGTTACATCTTCTAGGACCTCCTTGACCTCTGATAACGGTCGCCACAATAATAATAATAATAATCTTCATTCTGTATTGCAGCCGTCATCATCGCTAGCTGTTAGACTCCCTCAACTTACCACCAATAATTTTCGCATTTACAACGATTTTCTTAATTTGCGGTATGGGAGAACCCATGACGCGTTTCGAACACGTCATTTAGTCTCATCCCATTGGAATACGTGGCAAGGCTTCCTCATGGAGGATAATGCAGCATATGAAATTTATTGCGAGAATGAAGACTGCAGAACTCTGCAGAATGTCTACAACGTTTTAGTGTACTGTCTCTTTATACATATACCTGCATAGAAGTACGATTGACATTTACTAGTTTATAGTTTACTTCAGTCCATTTTTTCCAATGCAGAAATGAATATAAAATACTTCACCGTAAATTACAAACTGAGATGGATGTTAGCAAAATGAAAACAATACTTGTGACAAGTCTGCAGCAAGAGGTGGACAAAATAAGACAGTACGTTGATGTAATGTTGAACATAAAAGTTGCTGCATTCCCAGTATATAGTGTCTTTTTTGTCTATTGTAAAACTTTTAACACAGCACGAGCATTATATGCGCAATTTTTATCATGCTATTTTGCAGGGAAAAGGATACAACATCAAGCAAGTTTGCGTGGTTTTGTCTTATTGTTGTGTGGTTTCTATCGTGGTGCTACTGCTTCTTCAAACGGTAGTTCTAAAAAGGGACATATTCTTTAGCGACTGGAAGATTAAATACTGGAACGGAAGCCGCAAGTATATGAAAAATACATATGCAAACACATTCTAAAACTACTTGGGTTTCAAAATTTTATGTCATGTTAAAAAGCAAGTGGTTTCTCAACAATCTTCATACTCCAAAATTTCCAAGTATTAAAATCGTCTTTGAATTCAAAAGTTTTGTGCCATCATACTTTCAAAACACAATTTTGTAGACAAAAAGTACGTTGCCTCATCTTCGAGAAGAAGACAGCATTACTTTATTTTTTACAGAAGTACTAGAAGACAATAAATAAATAGGCATCACGAAATTGTAAAACTAGCTACTGGTAGATATTCATAATAAACCCAACTTCAAATTTTGACCCTGACCCGTAGAATAATCCGAAAAAAGTCCATGTAACTAAATCAAACACGGCAATGATATGACATGAAACTGAACAAAAGGAAAAAGTAATGGAGTGTATGTAAGTTTTCTAACAGCTTGACGTTTATAGTTACTCTCTGTGCTATTCATCACGTTATTTATTATTACTGCTAGAAAAAGCTAACATATACATACAATGCAATGTGCATTGACTGCAAATGAGGATAAAACTCATGACGAGTTTGGCATAGGGCATTCACTCATTCAAGTTGGCTATCCGAATATTTTTATGATTTTTTCACATTCTCTTCAACAAGGATCGGGATGAAGGGTCCCAGCAAATGAGTCAGTTTTATATGAGTTTCCCCCTCTCGTCTCTTTTTCTATAGCCTGCAGGAGCAGCCCTCGATGTAAGCTGGAGAGAGCACAAATATAATGGCCAGTCAAATCACATTCAAAAAAAGGTTTTCCTATTATTCTCGAGAGTACAAAAAATTGTACGTCCATGTAAGAATGGGTTGTTGTTTGTATTTCCATATATAACCAGCCTATCCTTCCGTAATGTCAAAGTAGAAAATGGATTCTGCATTTATACTTTGCATCTGAGTAAGTATATAAATTCAAGGCTTTTTGTTCTTGCCGTTTTGTTCTAAGGTGACAGGAGCAAAACGGCCTTTTCAGGGATCACATTTGCCGTCCTCATCATCCTCCCTTCAACCAGAAATCTAAGATTCATCTGCCGCATATAGATTCATCCACCAACACCACACCACTGCACCGCTTTCGTTTGACACTTTTGGCTCGTGCGACGCAACAGAATAGGAGGGGGTAGTTGTATTGCAAATCTGTATTTTCGTAAATGGAAGAAAGGGAAGTAAGGCCAAAACCTTTTCCATCATCATCATGATAACAGTAATAATGCATCGTTAATCAGTTAGACAACATGAAGCTGGTGCTACTCCTAAGAATGAATAAATCCCAATATTTTTCACCATCAAAATGGAAGCATTCGATCTGGAATAAAATGTTTGGGTGTAAATCCGTGCTTTTTGTTAGTACACACAATCAGGCATGCATAAAAAGTAAAAGCTGTGTATATGTGATTTTCAATGCAGCTGCACGGGAGGATTATCATCTTTTTGTTCCAACAATTACACGTATTTTACGAGTCTTTCATTTCAAACGAATGGTATTCACAAAATTTTGGAATATTTACGGGGAATTGGTAATGACACGCAAATTTCTGAGGGGCTTTTACTAGATAATGGTAATGAATAACAGTTAGGTTGGTGTTATTTATGTATGTTTCGCACCGAAAAGGACTTGTGGAGTGACAATGCGTTTCATAATGAATATTTCAATATAGATGGATTAGCTAAAACGAATTGCTTAATGTTTCTTGATGAAGGCTAGTTAAGTGGGCAGTGGGTACCAACGCTAACGTTTTCGATTTTTTCCTTAATTGATAACCCCACTCTCTTAAACTTTGGGAAATCTTTTTCGGAATAAAGTTTTCAAAAGCAGACAGTAAATACTTTGTGCCACCTGCATCCGGTATTTCTTTCGAACTTTTATGAAAGCGACTTTACGTTACGGAATATAGCATGACCGGAAAACAGGTCAAAGTTCACTAAAATGCTTCTGTCAACCCGGCGAACTTAAAAAGCTTTTTGGAGTCACATCACGAATGGTATTATTATATGCATAAAATGTGATTGGTGAATAAGTAGCAAGGTGCGCAATACAATATGACAATGTAGTCCGGTAAGTTGGTCCTAGTCATAGTTTGTAATGTAAATGGGTGAATGAAAGGTATCGTGCAAGAATACTCACGGAAAATGAAAAATGACGGGTAGAATGAGTATAGCTTTAGATTCTCTAATCCAACACGTAATATAACAATACGTGTTTACCTGTTGTCTCCGCTTTTCACTATGCATAAAAGCTTTTCCAAACATCATCAGGTAGGTAATCATCAGAAGTACCTTTATCCATTATGAGAAGCTCCCCTCCTTCATGGTAGATTACATTTCATGTCATCAAGCAGATTAGCCAATAATTACCATAAAAATGCTACACAATGAGGGAGCTGCAGCATATAGAATGGGGTTTAGGATTAAGCATACTAGAGGAAAGTTACCGTGAAATGCGTCATTGCTACCTATTTATGAATGTTGAATGTAGGCATCATCAAAGTTTCAATAATGAAGTACAAAGCAATTTTTGTGAATGTTGAATGCATGATTATATAGTATTGACAATGAAGTATGATTTATAAAAGAAGAGAAAAATGTTTATGAGATGAGGTAAAAGTAGGAGGGACTGAAAATTTTAGGCTTCCGGAATAAAACAAGGTATTATTGTTTGAATCCCACTCAACAGAACTAATGCGCAAAATCTTCGTCAGGTTCATTTGTACGATTATTTTATTCAGTGTCAGCAATTATCTATGTATACTACTTTTCGGGTTATGTTTACATTGTTTCGATCTCGTAACTGGCTTTTAAATTTATGTAGTTAATCTCGTTTTGTACACTTTACT
>JAANSM010003105.1:0-13556 GCA_036850725.1 Orchesella villosa | reverse complement strand
TTCTACAAGGCGTAAACTTTACTCTGACCGAGGATAGCGATTATTTGTGGACCAGTGGAGAAGATTTGAAAGGACTTCCTATACATTGCAAGTACCAACTTCTCACAGCCTTACTTCGAATGGGGTACACTGACAGTTATGGAGAAACGAATCGACTTCCTTATATTGATGACAAGCCAACAGCAACACCAGTTACTAAATACATTTACACTTTACCGTGCAAATATTAATTTTTTTAGCGATTTAAAATGTTCTTGAATGAATAAAAATAACTTAAATAACGTATTCATAATATATTTTATGATATAAAAATAATTTAATCTTTCAATCTTCTCATTCACCATTTTCGAGAGTCGTTCGCTATTCATTCCTTTTCCGTTTGTTGACCTTGTCACTTTTGGTCAGTTCTGTTAATTTCTTCATAAATCATAAATAGTCCTTTTTTCATTTCGCATTGTCCTGTTTCTTTGTTTTTGCAAGGTTGTGACATGAGAGTGTCAAGTGCCAAGTGTGATTGTTTCCATTTCTCCACACTTTGTGGTGGTAACTGAGCTACTAGTACTAGTAATAAAAATCAGGGTTTTGGACTCAGAGAGAACTACTTGGAACTGGCAATTGCTGGCCTTCAAATGTATCCCGATAATCCTCATTACCATGAGCTTGTAACGGACGCTTATATTATAGACCACCATTAATCGACTTTGCAAGTGGGCTGAGGAAGGCTTGAAAAGGTTTCCAAATCATTTGGGTCTTCTCTACATCAGAGCAACTTACACGGATTATTCTGAAAATGGACCTACGAATGTTTTTCTAGCTTATAGGGATTTTTTAATCAAAGCCCCTCATGAACATCCAAACGTACCAAACGGCAAATGGATGATACTTCGGAATAGCCAGGTTGTATGGAAGAGATGTTTTTTCAACCGATGGAAGAAAACAAAATCGTGGTGTGGAACAAGTGAAGTGCTATAAGCGGTACTGCTGGTTTGCGAATGCAGGAATGCAGTGGAGTCTCCAGTGTCGGGGTATCTGCTGGGAATAAAAACATTGTAGCGCATGTTGCTTCGGAACTAGAAAAATCAGAGACTGAAGTTTCGAATGTGAATGTTGATCCAAATTGTATGCAAGTTGAAGAGCTGGAAGGTTGGATGACACTTATTGCCATGAATTTCCCAATCTTATGCAACAAGGCGATGGAAGGATCTTCAAATTGAAGTAAAGAAGAAAATGGTGGGTGCTGAATCTCTAACCCAAGCACGTGAGCAAGAGATGCACCTGATTTTATTTCTTTTCAATTCCAAACGTTTCTGGAAAATTGGAGTCTGTGTTTAGTAGTTGGCTTGGGGGGTTACCAAACAAAATTTTGCTCCAAATTTTTTCAATAATTTTTGAATAGGAAGAAAAGTCTTTTCACAATCTATGTATTTAAAATCTTTGAGAATGACAGCAAGAACATATACTAAAGATGAAAATAACTAAAGGTAACGTTTGATATTATATAGAGTATGTATTATATTGCAAGCAGTATGTATTGGTGTATTTCCATATTTCCATGTTTTAATCATGTACAAATGGCGAAAATCTTTTCTACATTGTTTTTCCCTACCCTGGTTCTAGCCTCCTGTCAAAAATTTATGGAATAGAGTTATCCTATCGATTATCAACATGGGCGTTTTTCATCAACTGGATAAACAACTGTTATACAATAACATAAAAATAAAAAGAACATTTTAATTTAACCGAATCCTCACGTCTGCTTTTATAAGTGGTGACTGGGGCTTCTTGATGCATAAATGATACGAACAGTTTTAATTTCAAGTACTTCTGATTCATTTATATATATCTTGCACATTGTAGAAAGATCATGTATTTGTGCTTCTGTGCACTGTGCAGAATAAAACAAAAAAAGGTTTGAGGGATTATTTTATTATGAACTGCTTCTTATTGGTGAAACATTTTTTTGTTGTCAACAATTTAACACTTTTGATTTTTATCCAAACTATTATATTCATTCTGTACTAATAAAGTATGAATTGGTTTGTTTAAGTTCCTACTAGTTGATAACGAGACATCTAGCATAAATTACAACAGTTGGAAAGGAATTATACACACAAAATTAATAGACTTCTACTCTTCAAAATTTCTTTTCCAAGTGCCAAAATTGTTTCTTGACCATGACCATTCCAAATTCATCTGAAGACTCTTCATCAGGTCTATACCAGCGATCTGTAGTTTGAAAGCCAACTTTTCTCAGCTCTCCCAGAAGGTGACTCATGTATTTGAGTGGTAAAGGCTTACTCGCACCTTCTTCATTTGTTCCAGAAGTCCAGACATACTCACTTGTATCCTTATTCCATGTGAATGTAACTCCACCAAGGTCAGTATCAAAAAGCCGAGAATCCAAGGTCTCCTGGGTCACTGGTCCTATATTAATCATATGGATTTCGGCTTGTTGATGATAAAATCTTTGTTTCAGCTCAGGGGTGCATGGAATTGGGTCTTCGCCTTCCTTTGGTGGAGGACGGAGCTCAGGAAAGGGTACAACGTTAACCCTACAGATATTAAAGAAAGTTAATTGCATATTATAATTAATATTTTGCCATGATGTACTCAAGTACTCAGTATAAGTAGAAGTCGGAGTTTGTAATGAGAGATTTATAGATCAACTTACTCAATTTGCAGGGACATTTTTACTTCAACAAAAGGAAAGTATTATCTTGGAATAGAGATAATAAATAATATGTTTTCAGTCGGTATAGGCTGATATAGATATATGTAAATATGAAAGGAAAGGATAAGCTTCCACTTCCGCGAATGTGATCTCTTAACTTGCGAGTTTGTTGTGTTGGAATGAAAGAAGAATTGTTAGATGAGACGATCTTTATATGTTGTGATTCTACATCAGGGCCTGCAGTGTAGACGTAACAACAATGTTGATTGCGTGTTGTTTGTGGCATGTTTTTCGAGGACTACTGACCATTAGTTACAGTTTTACAGTATAGCATACTTTGCATGCAATCATTCATGATTCATAGTCTAAAAGCATGTTACAGTAGCAAATAGAATACAGGATACTTTACATTTTGCGTCAATCGTATCATTTCAGCAAACGTCAAACGTTTTTGCATGTAACTAATAATAGAGTAGTCTCTTATATCATCTTTTGTTATTGTACAGACCTCAGAAGACCGAGAGTTTCTTGATTGGACATACGATATTAAATTTCGTGGAAAGCAAGGTGAATCAGACCAAATTTTATCTATACTCACCGCTGCACTACAAGCTTTTTATTTTGTTTAAACGTGAAGAGTTTTTCAGTAATGAAAATCACTGCAACGGAGTTTCTACTTGTAGGTAGCAAAGGTAAAGCTGCGAAGCTCATCACGTCATCACTGACGCATTTTCTACTGACCAGCTTTGTTTGTTGAAGTTGTGGTTGTTATTTTTCGCAGTATTATTAAAGTGTTATGCGTTCTTTCAGAAGGACGAAACAAGACTTCATTGCAGATGAATCATATCATAACTTTGACATGCCATAAAATCTTGTTACATCCAGTCTTCTAAGTATATTTTGGTAGAAGAATACTATACAAACGTGTATGCTTTGTAAAATTGTAAAGTTGAAAGTGTGTGTGTAGTATATAATTTACGGATCTCAAATACCCATCCGTAATAAGAAGTAGATGTATATGTATATTCTATAAAGCTTTGAACTACGTATGTGAATCAAGTAGCCCAACTAAAAATATTTGTTACTGATTTATATAAACAGATTCTCTCCACTTTGTAAATCATTGTTCTTCAAAGTAGCATTTAGTACGGAGTTACTTTTTATCCTTCTCTTCTCCTTTCGTTTCATCTTCACCACTACCACAACATCCATCGACAGAAATTAAACATATCATTACTCTTAATCTTATCCAGCCATGAATTTGCATGTTGAGTAAGGATTGCAAGTTATCATTCTTTAGTATATCTATTTTACAATTTTCAGTTTTCATTCATGAAATTGAGATCTACACTTTAATGTTTTTATATTTCCTTTCGTATAGAATAAATGTGGTTAACTTCCCACTGGAAGAGATTGAAATGTGTCGTCCTCGCCAAAAAGATGGTTCTCCAGAACCAGCAAAATGGGACGAAGCCAAAAAGTCTCAAGTGATTGAACAAAGGGCACAAATTCACATGATCAAAATTGGTCCAATTACTGAGCAATTCCTTTCCAAGAAGAAACTGAATCCTGCCCTGGACTTTCTACAAGGCGTAAACTTTACTCTGACAGAGGATAGCGATTATTTGTGGACCAGTGGAGAAGATTTGAAAGGACTTCCTATACATTGCAAGTACCAACTTCTCGCAGCCTTACTTCGAATGGGGTATACTGACACTTATGGGGAAACTAATCGACTCCCAAGTAGTGACGATAAGCCAACAGCAGCACCAGTTACTAAATATATTTACAGTTTACCGTGCAAATATTAATTTTTTAAAAATATTTAAAAAAATGTTCTTGAATGAATAAAACTAACATTCATAATTCATAAGGCATTTTCTGACATATTCAAATATATCTCCATCCTTCTCATTCACCCTTTTCCAGAGTACTTCATCCTTCGCTATTCATTCTTCATTGTCATGTTATGTCACGTATGTCAGTAGGATACATTTTCCGATTGTTGATTGACATTGATGTTTGATGATCATTGATTGATTATTCAGTTGTCAGTCAGATTGGAGACTGGAGTTGAAGCGATTTTTCTTGTATTCCTCCGATACTTGTTTTGAACTGCAGACTTGCAGAGTGCAGTTCATAGATAGGTGTAGCGAGTCTAGCGAGCAAAAAGGTTAATGCTGACTTTGTCCCGTGTCACTTGTAGTCAGTTAAATTAAATTTTTTTTTTCATTTCGCATTGCCCCGTTTCTTTGTTTGACGTTTTACAATGTACAAGTTTGTGACATGAGGGCGAGGGTGTCAGGTCAGGTGTGTGTGTCTCTCTCCTCACTTTCAACTTTACTTTTTTTGCTGTTTGCTCTTCTTGACTCTATACTTCCAACTTCTGAAAAGGGTTCAACTTCAACTTCTGGGTTTGTGTTTTCATTAGAACTTGATCAACGAATGGTATGAGATGATGTGCTTTCCTGTAACGTGTCGGAGAAAATAATTTGAAAGATTGGTGATTGGGGAGATTAACAGTGCGCAGGACACAGACAACACGGAATAAACAAACTAATCATCATCTAAATTAATAATAATTTGTTAATTTGAGTTGGCGTTATTAAATAGTGGCACGTCGAACGCCTCCGCTGTCAGCATCAAAAAAGTTAAAAGTAGTCGTGTCACTTGTTGTGTCGTTGTCGTTGTGAGGTAGCTCGTGATTTGTAGTTCCAGCCGGGGATGATTGGTTCGGAGGTGAATTTGGAATTTAACCATTTAGTCATTAGTTGTTAGTTATGAGTTGAATGAGAATTATTACATATATTATGTGTACCCAATATTACTTGAATTTAATTATTGGATTATTTTAAATTTTATTTAGTGTTGAATGTTGACAGCGACTGTGAAAATCAAGATGGATCCCTGTAATGGAGAGAGCTACTTTTACAAATTGGACAACCTGCTTTTGAACTCTCTGGAGATTATTCGAAATCTGTTTAAGGACAAATGGTTTATTGTAACTCGTGGGACTAATTGGAAGTCGACTGAGGAACAGGGAAAGTTACTGATGAACATCATTTCTCCGAAGTCAGTATTCTTCCGATGGTTCCCTTTCTTGCAATCCGTTTATCTTTATTTTCAAAATTTTCCGGTTGGCGTGATAGCGAAAGGTTGTCTGGAAGACTGGGACTTATCCATTTTGTCCCTCATCCTCCAGCATTTGAGGGCACCGGATCTCTACCAAGATGATTTTGATGGGTTGAAAGCATTGACAGAACTTAGAAACGCATTGAAAAACAATCCTCAGAAAACGCTAAGTTCGGAGGAGTACAATGAAAAGGTTGAAATATTGAAGAAAAGCTTGCTGAACGTCAGGGTTGAGTATGTGGAGATTGAGAAACTGATCAACAGATCTGGAGTTTCATGCTCAGCTACTGCAATGGAACTTCAAAGCAAATTGTTGGAAGAAGCGGACTGTCATCTGGCCAAGGAAGAGTTTGAAAAGGCGATGGAATGCTATGATCAGGCGATAACAACACCAAATCAACCTCTAATTATTCATCAAGCGGTTGTGTTCGAGAAGCGGGCTGAGTGCTACATGAAGATAGCCCAGAGAATTGAAGTTGAAACTATGTCAGATTTAACCACAGCTGATATGAAAAAGAATGAACTTTATGAGAAGGCAATTGCTGATGCTATGGAGGCTCTGGACAGGAACATAACCTGCTGGAACGCTCATTACATCCTTGGTCAATGCTTCACTTTCACAAAACACTTTGTGCCAGCTATCTTCCACTACAAACGAGCATTAACAATTGGACCGCAATCATCTCAGAAGCAGGTCAAAATGGAATTGGAGTCTTGTAAGGCTCTTGCTGGATTGAATCCTACAATTGAAAAAGAAAACGATAACCCTTGGACGTTGGGCTTGAACGCGGCTTTCAAGGCAGAAGTTAAGGAGACGTTGTTTTCCTGCTCTTCTTTTGAGGTACAAGAGTCTTCAATGGGAGCCCAGATGAATGAATCCTTGCGTGATACTCTTCGACTCACTCGCTTATTTGAAAAGTTTCCTTTTAAGAAGGCAGAAGAGAAGGAGTTCTTGAATACAGTATACAAGATCGTCACAGCATCAGATAACGTGTTTATTCATGCCTGCTTTTCGATCCTACCAAGATCGATTGCTGATAATATCAAGACTATCGTCTGTCAAATGTACAATGAAAAATGCAAGAACAACACGGAGGCGAATGAGGAAGACATGAAGATTAGATTTTGCTACATCCATTTTTCCGCACCTTGTGGCTGTAACTGTGATACCAGTAACAAAAAACAGGTTCTTGGACTCGGAGAGAACTACTTGGAACTGGCAATTGAAGGCCTTCAAATGTATCCCGATAATCCTCATTACCATGAGCTTGTAGCGGACGCTTATAGACCACCATTAACCGACTTTGCAAGTGGGCTGCGGTATGCTGAGGAAGGTTTGAAAAGGTTTCCAAATCATTTGGGTCTTCTCTACATCAGAGCAACTTACATGGATTATTGTGATACGGTTGGACCTGCAAAAGTTATTCAAGCTTATAGGGATTTTTTAATCAAAGCCCCTCATGACCATCCAAACGTACCAAACGGATACTTCGGAATAGCCAGGTTGTATGGAAGGGATGTGTTTTCAACCGATGGGAGGAAACAAAATCGTGGTGTCAAACAAGTGAAGCGGTACTGCTGGTTTGCGAATGCAATCGAGGAATGCAGTGGAGTCTCCAGTGTCGGGGTATCTGCTGGGAATAAAGAAATTGTAGAGCGCGTTGCTTCGGAATTAGAAAAATCCGAGACTGAAGTTTCGAATTCGAATGATGATCCAAATTGTATGCAAGTTGAAGAGCTGGATGGATGGATGACGTCTTGCCATGAATTTCTCAATCCTATACAACAAGGCAATGGAAGGATCTTCAATTGTTGGTGAAGTGAAGAAGAAAATGGTGGGTGCTGAATCTCTGACACAAGCGCTGGAGCAAGAGGGGACATTGAGTGAGATTGAGAAAGAATTTATTGTGGTGCAGTTGTATCGGGTCGCTACGCCTGATTTTGATTTCTTTTCTATCCCCACAAATCTTTTTGGGAAATTGCAGTCTGTGGTTGGTGAACAGTTTGAGAAGAAATGTGGAAATGAGGTGACAAATGATGACATGAGAATTCGATTTTGCTACGTTGGCTTCAATTTGGGGCTCGCTCAGATGCAACTTAATGAATCTCCAAAGGATCTTGGAACGGTTGGAGTGAAACTGCTTAAGGAAGGGATTGAAATGTATCCCGATAACTCTCATTACTACCAACTACTTTGCGGAATATTTGCATTCTTGGAGGACTACGAATCGGGTCTTTTGTACGTAACTCTAGGACTGAAGAAGTTTCCAGATTGTGAAGGGCTCTTTTACTTGAAAGCCGTACTACTACAACTGCAGCAGGGATCACAGAGGAAAGAGCAAAGTGAGGAGGTTATCACTGCATACAACGAGTTTCTGAAGAAGGTTCCAAAGGATCACAGGAAAGTACCACATGCTTACTATGGCATTGGATGTGAGTACATTCGCGACCTGTTTGAAGGAAATGAAATTGAGAAGTCTCAAGCTGGGGAAATGATCAAGTCGCTACTATCAGAAAGGATTGGAAACTGAAAAGTATTTACTTCCATGTCATTTGAACAGCAGTTTTGCAACTAACAAAGGAAGGGAAGTGATTTCATATCTTGTTCGTTTGATCGACTCAAATGTACTTCCTCGTTCCTCTCTCTCTCCCACCTCACCATCCCCAACCGAAGCTGCAGCTGAGGGAAATGGAAATGTAGATTCTGCTGACCCTACTTTTGGTGATATTTTCAACAAAGTACTTCAGCTCCCACTAACTCCAAATCTCAATAGCCTTTTCCAGCGCCAAGCCAAGCAACTCCCAAGAAGCCAGATCACTTGCCAAAATCTTCAGATCTAATCGAACTATCCTATCGTCGTTGCTGCTTCTTATCGTCACTGAATCATCACCATGAATGCATGTATTTACACTATTTACAGTTAACAGAAAATATTGATTCAACAGCAAACAGTCGGCGTGCTACATTAATGTTCAACTACAAAATTGTTCTACCACGGTGGTAGTGGTGAGGTGTTATTACCACCCATATAAAAAGTTAGAAATGTCATCAATAATTGTTGATATTATTATCTTATTATTTGTATTTGTTTTTTTAATCATTTGCATGCAGCTAGATGAATATGAAAAATGGTCAGTCAAGGCTCCTATTGAATGTGTTATTAAATAACGGGTTATTTCATCCCGTTGTTGTATATAAATAAATGTTACCTATTATATTATGTCTACAAATACAACAGCTCAAGTCTGCCCATTCTCTTCTATTATATAAGTTTTTATGCACATGCATTAATCAAACCATCTTTCATCATTCTACATTTTTATGAATTAGAAGAAAGATAACTTAGTAATTTGAAGCATGTTATCAGAACTTTTTCTCCAGAAGCCTTTCTTTTTTACAAACTCAAAATATTCCCCTCGACTTTACTTATCAGTTCTGTACCAACGGTCTTAGTCTTCTTGAATTTTATCGCCGATCTTTCGCAACTCTCCAAGCAGTCGACTCATGTAACACTCGTTCTTTACCACAACCCTTCCTTCCACGCACCTTGTTGTAAGTCATATAATTACTTATGCAATTATCTCATACATTTCACTGTATGAGATAATTGATTAGTTGAGATTTAAAAATGCAGGAAATGACTATTAGGAACGTATGGTAAAGCTAACAACGTGAAGGTAATGTACATAATATAATTTTCTACCTACACCTATGGAAAGTTTTTCAAGGATAACGTTAAAAGAATGGAGTTTGTACTTTAGATTTGTAGATTTATTTTATATAAATATAAATGTTACATAATATCCAATTTTATACATTTAATTTGTATACAACAGTTATAATTATAAACCACGATGAGTTACTAAATGACGTTAAAAACGTAAAACAAATTCTAGTAGTTTCCAGAAACTCGGAATTGCATTCAATTTGCATACATAGGTAAGCACTTCAGATAGTTGCATCAAATGTTACATAAAAACTACGTCCTACGTTAATACTTATTGCACCTTGCACTTGCACGTATGATGCATATAAAGAATGCGAATGAAAGTGTCGTGTGAAGTGAAGTGGTTGCTTGCGTATATAATGTATAACGTATTAGTAATGTTTTGCACACGTTACATATTTTCCATTGCACTAAATCCTTTGTAATATCGTGAATGCTTATACTTAACACAGTATTTTCGACTGTCGAAAAACTTTTGGGGTTTTGAGTACACGAGACAAACTGTGTGTACGTAGGCCTATAATCCATAAAATGCCATATAAGTAGTATAGTGCTCAACAGGCTTGGGATATGCCGTTCTCTATATACTGCATTTTTATGATATTTATATAAGCCTAAAAAATACATTCTCCAAGCCACCCTAAAACTTTTATATAAATAATCTATAAGCAGTCGTCTTTGAGTGTATTCACCTAGTCTCGTCCTATATTACACCGTAAGTAAACCATACCGGCTTTTCCAATACCCCTACCTAAATTCCCTATCCTTCCTCTACTTTTCTAGGATCGTATGTCCTTGAAACGAAACCATTATGCTTTCATGTCCAACACAAGATATTCAGCAGGACATCAGAATGAGAAAAGCAAAATATGCCAACTCATTCTAATTCGTTATTCAGTGCATTAAGTAAAAAAAACGACGTACGCTAAATTGATAACGATTTTTCCAGTGACCACATAGGTTTTTGTTATATATATTTTCAAGTATGTATGCTGACAGAATGGAAACGTATGGACATGGGACATGGAGATATAAATGCAGTAAAAAGCACAAGCGGGCATCCATCACAGACAGAGAGAAAGAAGAGTTTTGGGAGTCAACACACACTTACAAGCAAAGCATCAAAGTCAAGTCCAAGGTCACTTAAAGTACACAGTTCGGAGTTCCACTGTCAACAAAAAATTGCTAAAGTGTTTTTGATCTTAATTTACTTGTTGTGAAAATAAAATATCAAAAATAAAGTTTTCAAAATGGCCTGTTGCAAAGATGCTGCCGAGTTTTTCCCACAAATGATGAAAAATATGAGGTGGAGTGAAGGAGAAACTGTGCTCGACTTTGGTTGTGGAAATGGAGGTTCCACCTGCAAATACATTCTTCCTGAGGTTCAGTCCCATAATGGAAAGTTGTATGGACTCGACAAGTTCCAAAATCATTTGGATCAAGCCAAAGAAAAGTGTCCAGAAGTAAACTGGATCAATGGAGACTTTATGGATAAGTCTGTTCTAAACGGAGTCAAATTCGATAAGATCTTCTCAATGCATGTACTCAACTACTTTACTGATCTTGAGGACATCAAGTAAGATTATTATTAACATGTTTTGTTTCGGTTGAAATAAAATGTATCAGAATCAATATTAGTAATTTATTTTTTCTTTAAAAACTTTTAGCAAAGGATTATCTCGTCATTTGGAGTTGCTAAAGCCAGGTGGCCAGATTGGAAGCGTTCTTCTTACATCAAACACAATGGTTTTCCAAGCGTGTAGAGCAGTNGGCCAGATTGGAAGCGTTCTTCTTACATCAAACACAATGGTTTTCCAAGCGTGTAGAGCAGTTGCTGAGAAGCGAAAGGAGCACATGGTCAACGTTGGAATGGCTGACTGGACAAAGTTCGAGGAGGGGAAAGGGGAAGAGACTTTTAATCGCATATTTAAGGATGCTGGCTTCATTGTGAAGGATTTGAGACTTCTTTCTGGGAGAGAATTTACTATTGAAAATTTGGATAATTTTAAAAGTAATTTATTATTTATTTATTGATCTTTAGTAGAAGTAGTTTAATTTAACTCAAAATTACGATTGGAAATAATGAAAATATCTTACTTAATTTTAGATCACATGTGTGGATTTAACCCATTTCTCAAGAAAGAGGTCTCTGACGATCTGAAAGAAACGCTGAAAGAGGAACACAAACAGGCTATGTTAGATTTTAGTTGGCGCTGCTAATGACGCCAACACAATTGATTGTAAATATGAAATTGTGTATGTTGTCGCTGAAAAACCTGCACAATAATAATATAGTTGTTTGTAAGCTATATAAAATTAATTAATTATAACAAAATCAATGCACTTTTTCATGCAAGTTGCCTAAAAGTATTAAGAAACTTATTTTCAAGATTTTACCTTGTTTTTGTTGTGATACTAAATATATACTATCTGTATACGTTCTAAAAGTTCTTGAATAATAATTTGTCAATAAAGTATTCTATGTTCAAACGGAAGTTTCCATTTATTCAGATATTCGTTTATGTATCACTAGTTCATTAATTGGAGATAAAAATGAAGTGTGTACAATTAAATAGGCTCAGACTCATGTCTTGAATTTCGATGGTGTCACAATTTTCAGCTAATATTACGCTAAGACTAATAATAATATACCATAACAACTTATAAGTTTTTTATTGAAGAATTTCGTGGGTGTATAGTGTAAGGTTTTGAACTATATTTTATTTTCCCAACGTTTCGACTGACATTTCAGTCTTCATCAGGGGTAAAATTAGCAATAAGCGGATCGGATGAAAGCAATATATAATCTTAGCGAAAGTATCATTATTTTATTTCACTGGGTAACCAATATTAAATTTTATATAAACTACTATACTAATAATACTAATCCCATCCATCATGTAGCAATTCGCAACCCTTTCCTCCTTACGGTTCATCATTTGGTATCCATTCGCTCTGCGTTTTCCGTATGATTATGGGCTCTTTTATTTTCCAATTGTACTTTCTGTCCTCCTTAACTTATAATGTTAGTTTATTGTTGCCTAAACCCTAGTTTAGTTCTGTATTTCAGCAATAATTCTAGTTAATTTTAGGATTTCAAGGTGTCTTTGATTAGAGTAATTATTGTTAAATGTTAACAAATTATTGAACTAGCAAAATTCTCTTTCGTTAAAGACAATGAATGCATTCAATCAATAGTTGATAGTCTTTGTAAAATCAATTTTCTTAAATTACAATTAAAAAGACGCTTAGATTATTCCTCTTCCAGTATCCCGTCCAAGAACATTCTTACTGGTGTTAAATCCAAAACTTATTCGAGGTTAAATCCGAATGCCCGTTTATTTTCAATCGTCAATTGTGATGCTCCTAAAAATCCTACAAGCGTCTTGCTCGAGTCGCCTCATACAAATGAGCACTTAAACCCGAGTAGTTGCATGCCAGAAATCGTCTGTAATCCAAAAGTTTGAGAATCATACTATAGAAGAATATGAAGAACGTTTTGATGAACCTTGTAGTAGCCCTCCCGAAATCATAAATACCTGCGTGACCTTCCAGAACAAAAACAACTAAAGAGCAAACAATTCCAAAAAGTATGATCGTAAATACCACAGATATGTTTCCAGACATTGATGGAGCTTTCAGTTGGGTTTCCAAGTCTTCATTAAACAACTCCCGATGTTCAAATATTTGAGACCAAAAATCCCATATCCCAGAACCCATAACCCACTTTGCCCTCATAATTCTGTTGGTTGAAACAGATCCACTTATTCTGACCCTAAATGCTCTGTCGTAAAGAACTTCTTTTCCCACAAAGACATCTGCTAGATTCTCGTTTCTGCTAAGGTTTTTGGCAATCTGATTACAAGTCAAAGCGGGCAGAATGACAGCTACTTTGGTGCACTCCTTCAGAACTTCAAATGAATGACGCTCTTGCAGCTTTAATAAAGCTGACTGGAATACTCTATAGTAATACTCTGGCCCAGAGTATTTCCTTACTTCATCCTGTACATTTTTGTAAAGCTTCC
>JAANSM010003104.1:0-13557 GCA_036850725.1 Orchesella villosa | reverse complement strand
ATATTCCAAATTGTGTAATATTTCATTTAGACTGGATGCATATTACCATTCTATGTATGTTGGAGTCTTGAAGAGGCCGTTGGGTTGGTGTAAGAAAAATGAATGGTTTAGGAATGTAACAGAATCAAGGCCTGGAAATATATATTTTCAATAGGTTTTTATAAAACACGGATGGTGCTTTTTTCGACAAAAAATCTCATATCACGAAGGAACGGTTTCTAAACGTGTTTTCTATGAGGGGTATGGTATAAGTAACAAGTTTGTACTTTTGAGTTCATAGAATTCTCATTGTAATCCATTAGAAACTAAATTTTTCACTTAGTACTTAAAAAGTATACACTAAATATTTTGAATCTGGAATTCATCATGCAGCCTCTTTACAAACGTGCTAATACGATAGTAAAACAGCAAAAGAAAGATTCGGAGATCTGTCTTTGAGTTTACAGAAAATTGTCAGTCAGAACGGGATTACTGAGTTTAGCTTAGAAAACTAAAAGATATTCGATACAGCACTATTTGATCCTATTTAAGAAGCTGCTACTGACAATTTAACCCGCGGAAAAATATCTTAAGAGTAGTCATATAAAAACTCTATTAAAAAGGAAAATCCGAGTCAAATAAACATTGGTAGGCTCGCTTTTCAACTAAGCATCCTATATTCTACCTACGCCATCTGAAACTGTTACCTTGCAAAATCGAAGTAGTTTCGTTTTTGTGCTGATGAATTGCAGAAGCACAGGCTTGCTCTTATTTCTTCATCCAACAGCATGTAATTAATGTATGTTATTCTAAATTTTTAATAACAAAGATAATGTTTATGGATTACATCTTCGGGCAGGCTTAAATGTATATATCCCACTCAGACGAGCGGAATTACGTGTACGAGGCTTTTAACTTTGTTGTTGATCCATAGAGTAGTAAGTTAATGTAAAGAGAAGAAACTTTTCAACTGCTTGTAAGAGCCATCAAATGAGTAACTGCATTTCCTCATTCATTTTGCGACTCAACCCAAAAGAAAAATAGTGATTCGGTTAACGTTCTACCACCGCACCATGTACAGAATACAAACTTTTAAAAAGTAGGTTTCGAATATATGTGAAAGTAATATTGTATGCATCACATCACCTCACAATCCAGACGTTTGTTTGTATGATTGGAGAAAGCACAATCCTAGCATGAGATATGACATGCAAAGTGTACATCATACATAACTAAATCCTTGTTTGTGACATCAAGGCAAGTAGTGAATTTTGAAACTTCATTTCATACAGGACAGAAACATCAGGAGCAGGAAAGCAATTTGCGTAACGATGAATTTGACAAGATATATATGCTGCATGGCTTTATGACGAATGAATCGCAGATATATTTTAATGGTCACAAACATTATTTTCACATAGAACATTTTAAGCATTTAAGAGGGTATGGATACAGAAATAGCATTAAATACCAGCGTACTACACAAAACTACACACATATGAATACAAATCATCTATATTTGGAGAATGAATAACAAAATTACACATTGATAACAACTGTTTCAATCAGTTGTTGACAAAAAACACTGAAATATAAAATGGGTAATTTGAACAAAAGAGGAAAGTGGGGATAATATATACAAACACAACTAAAACTACAACAAACAATGCTACACGCTGTTCCGTGTGTGGGAGGTTCTGAATGATTTAACAAAGGAGAAGAGAGAAAGAGGTGTAAGGAATATAAAATATAGAGGAGAATATAGCGTGCGAGTCATTTTTTATGAGCACCATTCAAACTTTAACATACGAGAACAGACAGATCACCATGAAAGATGGCAATTAGTGTCAGAACCAGGTGTTGGTGAAGTATACGTCTCTATATATTACAATATCGTTTTGGAGTGTTTAGAGAGAAAGAAACACTTAAAGCTTCTGATTTATACACAGTGAGAAAGTACACACATATAAAGGTCACACATCATCAGCAGCAGCGGTGGCAGTGGCAAGTGTAGAGTTGAGGGAAAGCTGTCACAGCCAAGGGGTCTATATGTGGCATAGTATTATATAGACATAGGAACAGTATGAAACTAACTAGGTGGAAGGTACCACAGAGAAAGAGAAAGAGTTTTTAGCACATGGACAACTTCAAAGAGGAAAATAGCAGCGCGTACGATATATGTAGCAGTATTTACACTTAAGATTATTAAAATGTTTAGGTACACAATTACTTTGATCATGGACTTGAGAAGGGCGTATCTCGTGAAAATATTTCTCACTTCTTTTGACTTTTCATACTGATTGTGTAAGTTGACTAGGGCTTGTTTTGCTGTTTCATAATTGATTTCAAGTCGACGTCTGGTAGCTCTCAACCGAAGCTGCGTCCTCATCGCCTCCTCCTTTGTTTGGCCGCCTAAAAATAGCAGTCAGAATAGGAATATAATTTAGTTTTAGCTACAACAAACGAACCTTCTATTTCAATGGGAAATTGTGTCGCATTGCTATATGCACGAAAAACATGATTATGTGTGAGGCTCTTCCGGATGTACAACTTGTGCTCAACCATTGTCAAGCAAAACACTGTTTGTGTTGTATACATTTGCTCATTTTACAGCTTCATTCTTCTGTCATGGGTTTCTGAAATTTGATGGTGATGTGTTGATGATGATGCTGATAGTGCTAGTGGTGAAAAGCAATTAATATACTGGGAGCATATAATTTTTCATTTGACTTTCTCCAATTCTTCTACCTATATATACTCCTACACGCTTTCTCTCACCCTCTTCTCTACGCTTGTATTTCATGCAATCTCACACTTTTCACTTGAGTTTCTTTTCACCAAGCTGTAATAACGGCTACCCTGTCAAACTCAATTAATAAATCTCGACATTTAATTAAAAGTTCAGTCAAATGGAGGAAGTGCCTATGCTCGACCCCTTGTAGTACACACAATAGTGCACAGATTCTAGCAGCAAGTGTTCGATTCCATTTTGTATAAATTATAATGGCTTCTAGACTACTTAGCTGCCTATATAAACTTTCTGTATAAAATGCACAATTCACAAACAGAAATGCAAAAGTTAGCAGAACTTGTATCTTATACTTGTACTTGTTATGTGTAGTGGTATCCTTATACTAATTTTAACGAAAAGCAATTCGTAGTCCAATTTTCCAAACAAAGAAGTTCGAGTTTCTTACAAATTATATGTACTTGGACAGCTATGAATTTGCAATCGGTTGGCAGACCGGAATATATTCGATCAAAGTATGTCGACATATATCGAGGGGCCATGAGGATGCATACGAATATATATTCGAACTATATATAATGGGTATGTTATACTACAATTTAGTCATACGTCACATCGACATCTACCTATCAAGAGCAAATGTGTTTTATATGAAGTTTTTCTATTTTAATACACATGCTTGTTGCTTGCCGTTATGGTGCAGTTTCCCAAACTTTAAAACCATTTCCTACTCTCCGACTGTGAACACTTATGAATAGGGACGGATGCAGATGAATCTCCTTCCTTTCATTTTTTTACGATCTGGCATGGTAAAAGTTGTCGAAGCAAATTTTCACCAACCCTCGCAAAAAATTTATGCTGATGTATTCTAAGTAATTGGCACCAGTTGGGAAGTAACTTATGGAAAATACATTTGAATAAAGAAATGACTTCATGTTGACCATATTTCCTTTTGCTCATTGTCAATTGTGGCGACACATATAAGTTACTGGATGCATATATAGAGCAGTCACATATTATGCCAGGCCCTTTCGCCATTCGGAGATTTGCAACTGTTTGACAAGCTATTCTCTAAAAACCGTTTTCTATGCAACATACCGATAAAATAATGCGACTTCGAATGCGCTTCGAATTTTCTTTTCATGTCTATCTAATTATCAACAGAATGTAACTGATCGATTGATTTGCTTTGCCTAACAGTTTAATTGTTTACTGTCTACTGATCGTGAGTGATTATTCCACAGTGCGACACCTGCTTAATTCGCGAGCAAATAAGCATATGATAATTGTTTTAGTCTGACTTCAAAGTTTACGATGTAGGAGCCGACAGTGTTGTTTAACTATAATGATAACATCGAACTTCAACTTATGACTGGCAGTTTACTGCTTAAGTATTGGCTTAAGTAGGCTTCGAAGCTGTGCTTCATTCCATCATCCAGTATGATTTGAACACAGCGTAAACAAACCTCCCTCATATATTTGTTTACTTCAGTCAGCGACAGCCGTTATTGTATTATCACAAATGAGCATCGTTTTGCTGTTGTAAACTTGTTAAATAGTCTGATCTGAACCGCTTCGTAATTATCTATATCTTTCCTCAAATGTCAAACATTGAACATGTCGATACTTTTAGTAGAGGTTTAGGAAACAGACATAATAATGATGTTGATTGTGGTAACTTCTACTAACAACATGAATTTTTCGAAGCGTCGAACTAAGATGATTTGACTTAGCTACTACAAACATTTGCTCATCAGAACTAAACACTATCAACTCTCAACTACTGCTATAATTTTATACTAAAAGAAAAGTCCATTCCCAAGTCACAAATTTTATATACTTAAAAAACTGACTTACTTGGTGCTCCTTCATCACGGACATCCTGAACAATGCGTCGAACGCTCTGCGTGAACTTGCCAACAAGGTTACTTCCTATAAGTAGATAAGAAAGAAACGAATAATGGCAATTCAATAAAGTTCTCATTCATTTATATGTAGAACACAAGATATGCGAAGTTGCAATCTAATCAATTTGCTTTCACTGCTACAAAGTCATCATCATCATTTCTAAAAAACAACTTAGCGTGGGAAAATTGCATTTTCTTCCTTGTCTTAGTTAATGCAGGTAAGGTAGTACATACACAACGGCAAAATAAAAACTCCATTAACGTTGTGCATTTCCAACTCTGGATAATCAACTTAATTTATAATGGATTAGCTGCGTCACTTTAGGGTTTGACAAATGAACGCCAGTCATAGTAAATCCGAGAATTTGGAACGATAGTAAAAATAGTAAAAAAATATTTACGAAAAGAACTACGTCGGTGTCGGTGTTATATAGGGATACACTGATACACATCTTCTATACGTAGTACTGGGGCAATAAGCCACATTACACGCAAGAATGTTCACCGCTTTCAGTATTTGTTTTTGCGACTCATATTACATTTTCCAGCACTTAACATTGTACGTTTACATTTACGCGTAGGCTATAAGCACGTCTTGTTTTCAACAAATTTCTAAAACAAACTTCATCCTGCGAAATCTAAAGAATCCAAAGTGAGTAATACAATCGCACGGAAGGTATTTTGTTTGAAAATGAATTAAACATTTATTGTTCAAAGAAACCTGAGAGAAAGCTTCTGAGTTCTTTTAGCAAGTTTCAATTTCACAACATCAATAGATTTACCTAAAACAATGTTTTTAAGCCCTACATATACGCAACTTCGTATAAGCATAAGCATTGTAAAAGTGAGTATAGTAGATTGTAACAAAAAAATCAATTTAAAGATTGAATAAGAAAACGGAAGAATTGATATGGTTTCCTTCAATAAAAAGTAAGACTTACGGCTGTCTGTCCGTGGAGTAACCTTTTTACTATTCCTACTATCTCGATCTCTCATATCTGTTGCCTTCCCCATCCTGATAAAGGAGAGAAGTGGTGAAAGTTGTGTAAGAGAAGAAAGTAATGATTTTTCTTTTTGTTGTAAATGCGATTTTTCTTTCGCAAAGTACGTACAAAAGTTTGATAAAAATCACAGACTTTATTTCTGCACCAGATTAAGGAACTCCAGTTCTTGATTGGCGATTTATTTCGACACTTCAGCTGTCCTCTTGTACTTATTTCACTGCTACCACACACTAGGAATTTCAGTTGACGAGAACTCTCTGATTTTTTCTTCCTTTTTGTTAGCACCAGCTCATCATTTCAAGTGTGTACGAAATTATGGACTCTGTTATAAGCACTTAACTGCTGTCTCAGATTTCACTGTCTGTGCAGCAGTCACAGTCAGAAAAACACTTTTAATCAGAAATTCTGGAACACAACAAGAAACTTTTCATTGCCAAAAAGAAAGTCTTCTTAAATCTGCCTTATTTCACATTCCCTGGGTTAGCTCGTATAAACTTTGATATGGGGCACAATGCCTTTTTCTTCATCTCTAAAAAATACACTAAATTGAAAAATTCCAAGTCTCAGAGTCAAATTACCATTAACGTCTGCACGACCAAGTTAACTTCAGGTTCGAATAAACTGGTTGCGTTTTGTGTTGAAGAAAATGGGGTAAATAAAATATGAAATAGAAGTTACTAGTGGTTCCACGAGCTATCTTTCTGCTTGTTTTGCACTGCAAAACCGGGAAAGATAAGTTCGTGCCTCGAAACTACTACAATCTAGAAGAGTATTACTTGAGTTGCCGACAAAGTACAAAGGAATGCATGTACATTTCCGATTACGGTCTTGTCTAATATATATGTATGGACACATAACAAAATGGTTTTTAGTTTCTATAATGTAGCCAGCACCAACCAACCAAGTCGACTTAATCAAGATTGATAGAGTGGCAAACCAAAAGCATGTACTTGTTACGTCCGATAATGTCTGTTGCTCTTGCTATCCCTGTCAGTTAACAGTCTCCTATTTTTCCCCTTCTTTTATATAAAATGTACACTAAAAACAAGTGTATTGATATTCCATGTGCTTCCTATAAATGTTATACCATAATAATATACAATTTGCACTTTCTCTATTCCAAAAGACTCCTAGACACCACAACTTTCAGTTGAGAAAAACTTGTGTAATACGCAACAGGAAATTAAGGGACGAATCTTCATCTCTCTTCTTTTCCTACATCCTAAATGTACGGAGTATATAATATTGAATTGAAATGCTTCTTGGTAAGACACCAAGTATTAGGATAAAGAAGCGGATGTAGCAGTGGTAAGGAAAACGAATGAGAGAATTACTCGATTCGTATTTAACAGAGTTAAACAATCCCCCTCACTCTCTCTGTACTTATTTTTTTCTTTTACTGTCTTTCCCCCCGTCTTTTTCAGTCTTATCTCTTTCTTTTCACTTCCTTCCTTTTCCTCCTCCCTTTTTGATTGGGGAAACGGGGAATGAGAAACTGTAAGAGTAATATAGTACAATTTATTTTGCACGTACTATATATTTTGTCCTTTTTACTAAACTTTGTTTGTCAGTCACAACAGTAAATGTCTCACAGCATAATGTATTGTTTAGACATGCAACGGATATCACTTTTACTTTACTTGTTTTGTGAATGCATATAAAATGTGCTAGCTTTTCACTGGTGTAAGTATATGGTGTCCTCTATAATGTGGTAGTTATTCAGGCAAGAACCTGAGTAATTGTGTGATCATCTCACAAGAAAGCTCACATATAACACACTGCGAGTAAAAGTCAGCTTCCACACCACTACTATACTATTGCAAAAGGAGCAGCAGTGGCAGATGGTTTATTTCATTACGTATTTTTTCACCTTGCTCTTGCACTTTGTTCATGAGACGATATTAAAGCAAGAGTTTGAAAATAGGTAATATGCAGTGGTGGTGTTAGCATTTGCTATAGGTAATGTTTTCTAATGGATGATATTATTACACCGACCAGAGGAAACCATCACACGTAATGCATACGTGTGTGTGTGTTCTGAGCTCACCACCGAGAAATAAAAAATGTTGCTAGAGAAAGGGGAGCACAATATTATTCTGAAAAATAGCCATGGTCTGAGTCTGAGTGTGTCTCTTTGTACGCTAGAATGTGTGTGTGTATACTATGGAGCCCTAGCGTTGTCAATTCTAGTGGTAATAATGCATCTAGCCAGAACTTTGATGATTCCTTTTCTTGACTACTCTAGCAAGAAAAACCAGAGCTGTCTTTTATACCACTTATGACTACGTCGTAGAATTCCTCTCTCTCTCTTTCCTCTCCGCGTTCGTTCCCTTTACAATATTCTGCTCAAGTCTGAAGCTTAAAAGCTTTCTCTAGGATGGGTTATTGTACTTTGTACTGGCTGAAAGGAAGCCTTGCACCAAGCCAGTGTTTGAGTTGAGTTGGGTTGAGTTGAGAGAGCGAGAGTGGAGTGAACTATGTGTATGTGTGNTGGCTGAAAGGAAGCCTTGCACCAAGCCAGTGTTTGAGTTGAGTTGGGTTGAGTTGAGAGAGCGAGAGTGGAGTGAACTATGTGTATGTGTGTGTTGAGCTGAGTTTAGACGGCAACTAGTAACAGTTTACACTTTCTCCAGTATGATCATATTACAAAGGAAATGAATAACAGTTACATTTGGACTGGATGAGTGAGAAGACTGCGTGGCGACACTGCTACAACCACCATCACCAACAACCACACTGTATAGCACTGCACTGCCAAGTTGCTACACTAATTCAACTTGTGCTCTGTCTTATCCTCCACTTTCTCTTCTCTTGCCTGTCTTTCCCTTTTACCTTCTTCTACCACTTGTTCAACTCGTACAAGTGAACGGCAATGAAAAAAATATAACGTAGGGAAAAGTAATAGGACGGTGAGTGAGTAGTAAAAAAGGCATTACACAGGCAAAAGGAGAGAGAAGCAACACGATCGAGGAAGAAGAGTACCCTTTTCTCCTTGTACCCTTTGCAGACGTCATAATAGTGAGAGCTCCTCTCTTTCTCTCTCCGTTTGCACGTAGAATGAGTATCTGCTCTGCCTACTGAAAACTTCCTCGAGTGGAGGGCAACGTATATAAAATCTTGCTCATTTTTATAATACTCCTAAAACGCCTTTACATTAGAACAACATCAGCCTTAACGGCAGTAATAGCAGTAAAGTAAGAGCAAAAGCAATAATAATGGTGGAAGAACATATCCAAAATTCCCATTTCCCCAACAACTTCCAGTGCTGCTCTATAGCTTCTACTACCTCATCCTATAATATACGTTTACGTGCGACGAGAGAAACCTGATGGATCTTGTGGACTGCTGCTTTTCCTGCTACAGCTTTCAGAGTTTATCTCGTCCTCATGCAGCTTGCAGCCAACCTCTTACTAAAAAATATATATTTCGTAAACGGGTTGTTGTTGTGTTCCGCGCTTGATGCTTTTCCATTCTGTTGCTTGCCATTACTATAAAGTATAAAACTATGTCTAAAAGTGTAATTCTGGTTGGAATATAATGTACCTAGAAATAAATGTAGGGTTTTATATCCACTGTTTTCCCGTGAATTAGAGATGAAAAAAATGCATGCATATAGGAATGATATGATATTGATTCTTTCCCTTTTCTTTTGTGGCCAAATGGGTGTCTGCCTTTGTGAATTTTTCTTTTGTGAAGTACCAAGTACGTGTTGTAGCCGACATAGAAAACAGAGCTATGTACACAAAACTGAACGGTACAATATTGTTGTTAGAGTGCCTTTGCAATATGAGCTATGAAAGTACAGATAAGAGAAAGTTGTTTGACTATATTTTCCTTTTCCTTCCACCACATGAAGAAATGGCGGTATATGCATTCTAAGACGTTTTGTCGGCGTTTGAATGTCCGATGCATTCCCCTTTTTGCTGACTTTACTGCAGCTATTACACACTTACATACAATTCGTTTTGTACTATGATGATTATGACATGAATTATGGAGATAATGTCGATATGTTTTATGTATACGAGTATACATACCTTTAGTGTCTACGATTATATGCAATCGTATTTGCAATTATAATGAATAATTTGTCGAAAATAAATTACGTGTTCAGTAATCCTCCCAATTCAATTGATTTGGTTGATGAATACGTTGGGGGGGCTTCCGTACGATTATATGCAATCGTATTTGCAATTATAATGAATAATTTGTCCAAAATAAATTACGTGTTCAGTAATCCTCCCAATTCAATTGATTTGGTTGATGAATACGTTGGGGGGGCTTCCGATGCATGCTGCATTTATTCAAAGGGTTATAGACTGGATCAACAAATAAAAATGTCCTAGGTTCTTTCTGTATGCAAGAAATTGACAATTACAGCCATGTCAAATCCTTTCTCAGTATGATTAGATCCGGAAGGTTAGGCTGTAGACGGTTTGGAGCTGGGGGAAGGAACCATTTCGATGCAATGGTAATGATAATGGAACCAATTACTTGAGAAAGCTCTAGAATACCTGTATATTGATTACTATCAACGGGAAATGAATAACCTGTCTAGTATATCATTCCGTCGTTCCTGTTAGTTATCGTAGATTGCAGAAACGCCCAAGTTATTCACAAAAGTATTCCGTTCCCAGATGGTTTCGCATATCCATAGCCAATCTTTTCCTTGTAACTTCCCTTGTTCCAGAAGTCCTCGTTTATTTTAAAAGCTCATCAGATGAAAGGTACAAAGCGAATACATTCCTGATTGCTTGTTTGAAATAAGAGAAAGATGAGCCATATTATATATTGGTCCCAAGGGGCACGGATACTTGTAAAATGGTAGCCATCCAGCAAAGCTTTTCTTCTCTTCGTGTGCGTTTCCAAACTACTTAAGTTCATTAAAGGAATTTCTTCTGGGAAACGTGGATATATCATCCATATGTATCTCGGCTATGTATAATACACACACTCGGCATTTTTGGCTATGCAAATACGGTCCCAATTTGCATCATAGGGACTCAAGCAGTGAACACCCCTTCATTAAATTCATAACAATGCCCTTGAATACCTTTCTCCTTCATCTTGCCCAGTAAATGTAGCATCAGCATCGCATACCTCCCAGTTTTCTCATACTAATGAATATTTTATTCTTTCCATCATACGAAAACCACAACGTGGCTCACAACCGAAGTCTCTAGATACATACAAGTATATATATTTATAATGCCTTCGTGGTAATCATTTTGTGAGAGCCGACATCTGGATACATATTGCACATTATGCATAATCTCCATTACATATTATTATTACTATTATCGACCACCTGCTTTCCCCATCCCAAGTGTAGCATTTTATATCGCTAGCGGGATATATAGCGCTTCGGCTCCAAAGAGAAAACATAAAACTCCTTTCCAACCGTTTGCGTTCTCATTAAGTCAATGTCTTGTTACTATTACTGTTATTACAACCATCACACTGTGGAAAAACACCGCTTACCAAAATGACTGCCAGTTAAATCCGCAAAGCTTATTGGGAAAAGCCAAAGTGAAACCAAAAAAAAAATTGGAGGAAAAGCAAGCAAGTGGTTGGGTACATGTTGGATTCTCTATAGGACGTGTGTTTGTAAGTGTGCATCAAATTGCAGCATAAGTATAAAACGCAACTAACAGGTTGTGCTTTTGCCCAACCGAAAGGATCATTGCGTTAGTTTGTAGTGGTGTGGTCGTATTGCATGTCAGGCTATACACAAGTTTGAAGTTGGCAGGATTTTGAGAATGTCAAAATTCCATTTGCTTTTAGCCAAGAATCCGACAGGCGAGACTTGTATTAAATAAAGGTGCTGCTTGCTGTAGTATTGCTTTACACAAGGTTTATTTCTTCAAGATAAATTCCCTGTTTTCTTTTTCAAACCACGAACTGAAGCTGATGGTCTGAAAAGAATAGCCAAACATGCGAACCTTATTATTCCTTTGATGAAAACATGGGTAAGCGCTGACCTACGCTGTAAGCCCACCACTATTCGAAACCACCTTTTGCATTTGAAGTGTTGAAAAGTAGTCTTAAACCGAGGGAGAAATTCTAAACGTATAGTCAAATGGTATAAAATGAATATATAGACTTGCAAGCATATAAAGTTCATCTCTTAAATTCCATATTTCTGCAGAGCACATTTTAACTTTCTCTCCTACAATATTCATCCGTATTTAAAAATGTATGACACATTCCAAACGTACATAGCGAAAGCGTAAAATGACATTTTGTAACTTTACTTTACCTACCAAACAACATTAATAGGTGGTTCGTTGATTTTCTGATGAATGCATTTTTTGCTTGAATTCCTAGAACTGGGATGTATATATATATAAACATGCACAACACTTATTTGATGATAAGATGAAAGAAGTAGGCACTTGGTTGGAACCTCTCTCACTCTTATTTGGAGTTTTCGTTCGTTCGACGTGCATTTACAAAANTGCACAACACTTATTTGATGATAAGATGAAAGAAGTAGGCACTTGGTTGGAATCTCTCTCACTCTTATTTGGAGTTTTCGTTCGTTCGACGTGCATTTACAAAAGAATTTAACCTCTTGAATTTATCTCGACAGCAAATTACACAGACCTTTTGCTTTGCAATACTCTCTTTACCCGTAAGCTAACCTGGTAAATAGGATTAATTGGATAACTCCTCCTTAGCGTTAGTATACTTACTTATACTAAAGAGACGTGCATCCAACTCAACGGATGGTGTGTAGTCGTTCTTTCGTGTTTTTATAATAAATTTCAACACTTTTGTTAGGCAAGAAGGCTTTGTGGAAACTATATAAGTACCAGGGAACCTTGACTGTGTAAGTACTATACATGCTTTGGTTTTGTTGACACAAGTTTGCACTTCAAGGATATTACCACATTGTAGAGTTTGCTTGTGAAATTTCACTTTTCGGATGAGTGAGAGTTGAATCGTTGACTCAGGTTATGTGCCTCCGCCTTTCTCCTACGTTCGTTGTCGTGGATGGTGAAGAATGTGCGAATTATCAGTGTTAGCAAGGGAAAGGGAAAGAGGCATTGCAAATGAGTTTGAGCGGATTCCTCTACATCAGCATTCATGATTATTTGCTAAATACATTTTAGTTTGAGAATGAGGACGTAGGAAATGTTAGTTAACTAAATATGTACTTTTCATCCATATGTCTAGATGAATGAATTTCATTAGCTCGCTGCTTTATCATCTTAAAAGCTTGTGAAATCTTCTAGTCTGTCCGTTTTTTTTAATTATGTCATTTTTCGTAAGTTAAAATAATTAGATTTGAAATCTGATAAAGTTAGTGGTGTCAAACACTATCTGATTTTCATCAGGTTTCGGTAAACATGGTACTATATGATAAGTTTCATTTTCCAAAGGTTAAACTTTTGCTCTACTCATAAATTCCTTCTTATCCAGCGAGGATGGTTTCAAAGGTTTCGCGAGTTTGAAATAACTTGTGTGTTATTGTACAAATCCTAGAACTTTCTTCGTCTTAATTTAAACACAAAGAGTGTGGTTAATGTATAGTTCTTGGTCAAACGAATTAATTTGATTCTGTATTTATTCATTAAATGTGTGCTTGTAATTTGGTTCGCTGTCTTTATAGTCGCATATATTTCAATTACTGCTATATACATAGAGTTGCCTTGATTAAGTTGACAATATTGAGGTTTTTGTGGTTAGTATCACAATTTCTAAACTTGTTGAAAAGGAAAGTATTCAAAACTATCTCTGTTGAATTACTGATCAAACGAAACTTTAAATCTTTCTTCCTTTCAGAAACTTCGTCAGCAATAACGAGTCCGAATAAACTTAGGATATTTGAACTATGTATATTTGGTTTAACATTCGTTAGAGATACGACTACACCTCAAAGCCTCAAGCATATGCTTGACGTGTAGCATTTATA
>JAANSM010003103.1:0-13562 GCA_036850725.1 Orchesella villosa | reverse complement strand
CATTTCATGCATATGAAAAATGCTCTAAATTTTGCCGAATCCATGATATAGAGACTCCTGGCTACATTTTGGTATACTTTGCGTTCTTATACGATAAGCTGTCTTTGCTCAAAGGAGGGACAATGTTTTCTATGAATACAAAGCGAAACCTGATATCGTAGGTTTGGAGATAATGGTACTTGGATGATGGCAATAATATGAAAACCGATGATTTAGAATGTCAACTCATTTATGAAAATATAAGCAATACAGTACAAAATTCAAAATCATACCATAAAGGTCATGTTTTATAAAACATTTCGATAAACTTTAATAATATGTTCACGAAAGATTTAATTCCAAGTGAAAGTGTCTGTGATGTGTTTTCTTATCTCTAACATAATTACGTAGACTAACCAACAGTACATTTGTGGAACATTAATTGTAATGTAGTACGTACCTATTCCTACTAGTTCATACTTCAAAATAATAAAACATCTTAAGCAAAAAGTACAAATATACTTAAATTGGGGGGTGTTAATACAGCATACAGCTTATTCGAGTGACTTTAGTCTTTGTCCAGTTAACGTCCCTCAACTGCAAAAAATATTATGATTTGTTACTTGCTTCCTCGTAAAAGTCAATGAAGATGATGATTTATGATAATAAATACACTTACTGTATGATGAAAGATCAATTTCATCAGGGAGTTCGGTAATATTTACGTCAAATCTGTTCTGAACTTCGTTCAGAATCTTGGCGTCTCCTTCATCACTAACAAACGTAATGGCCAAGCCCTTGAAACAAAAAAAATTAATTTTAGCACATGCCCAAAACTTAAACATATCTGAATGAATTACGTTCACACAGATCAGTAAGAGAGAGTTAGATATTTCTTAATCAAAGTACTTCATATGTCCCTATCTGTTTATCATCATTTTCTATGATTTATTAATTTAAAAAGATCAATGACAAGTAAATTATAAGTATACCTTGGTTCCAAAACGACCAGCTCGTGCCACACGATGCAGGTATGTATCCGTATCCTCTGGCATGTCATAGTTAAACACAATGTTTACTCTTTCAATATCCATTCCTCTTCCGAAGAGATTCGTTGCCACAAGAATCCGTTTCTGGAAATCCTTGAATTGTTGATAGCGTGACAGACGGTCCTCCTGAGTCATGCCTCGGTGAATAGCAATAGCTGGAAAATTTTGCTCTATAAGCAATGTTGATAGTGCCATACACCTTTGTACTGACTTGACGAAAATGACCACCTATACAATAGGAAAAGTACATATAAATACATACCACTCTACTCAGGTTGGAAGTATCTTTTTGATATCCTCTCCTTTAGTTTAACTAGTAGTACCTACCTGGTTAAATTCAAGAGCGTCAAGTAAATCAAAAAGTTTTTTGTTCTTCTCATTTTCTTTCAGCTTGACGTAATGCTGTTGCAGACCATGCAGCGTCAACTTGGCTTCATCGTCCACGTAGACTTCCATTGGCTGTAACGAATAAATGTATCAAAGCACACCTGTAGTTTTTCGTACCACACCAACCGCCTCCTAATCAAACTTACGACCACATGACTACTAAATGTTGTCCGAGCCGAGTTTGAAGGGAGGGCGAGGATCTGATTCATCATATATCAATTGTGAAGATTTTCTCAGTAAACAATTACATCTTGCATAAATTTCTTGCACACAGGTCGAATTTCCTTGCTCAAGGTTGCAGAAAACATCATAACTTGCTTTTCATGTGGTGTGTTCCTGAATATTTCCTGGACATCCCGCCTCATGTCTAAAAGAAAGTAAACATTGAAGGCAATTAAGAATCGATTGGACATTTCTTGTAAAGTTTCGATAGCGAAAAAGAAATTATCAGACAATGGCCAGGCCTACACATGAATTCAGGTAGAAACCGCGAATGAACCAAAAGCAATCTCATCATTGAAACATTAAAAATTCCGTACAAAATAAATATTAGCATTTACTTACCAAGAGCTTCAAGCATCTTGTCGCATTCGTCCAAAATGAATTGTTTGACGTTTTTTAAGGTCAGCTTCTTAGCCTTCACAAGAGCCAGAATACGTCCAGGTGTTCCAACAACAATGTGCGGGCAGTTATTTTTCAAGACTTGTACGTCCTTTTCCATCGGAAGACCCCCGAAAAACACAGAGACCTAATCAAAGAGAGAAAAGTTTACATTAATAATTCATAGTGGTTTGACGCTGAATCTTGAAAGAATGAAGAGAAGTTAGAATTTCAGACAATGGTCGGCCGTCACAAAATCAGGTAGAAACCGCGAATGTAACCAAACTGACCTCATCATTAAAACTTGAAGACGTAACACTTAACTATTGGTAATCATTATAATTCCGAATACATACCTTAACATTGGGCATATACTTGGAGAACCGTTCGTACTCCTTCGAGATCTGAAAAGCAAGTTCCCTGGTGTGGCACATAACCAAAACAGAGACATTTCCATCCTGTGGCTCCAACTGTTGCAGTGTAGCAAGGACAAACACGGCAGTTTTACCCATACCGGATTTGGCCTGACACAAAATGTCAATGCCCAATACAGCTTGGGGTATACATTCATGTTGAACTGAAATAAAGCAATAACATTTTAATGTAATTAATTGCTGTAATTACTTACTGTGGTTTCTTATTTTCTACACTATGTACCATTTAATCAGACTAGGTTCGGCCCACACATAAATTCAGGTAGAAACCGCGAATGAAACCAAAGGGTTATCATCATATAAAACAAATACAAAGTAGCTAGTTGTTGCTTAATAAAAAGTTTGGGATGCTCTGCTCACCTTCTGACGGATGCTCAAAACCGCAATCGATAATCGCTCGAAGAATTTCAGGTTTTAGTAGGAAATCCCTAAAGCCGGAACTGTGAATGGAGACATAGGTTCCCTTAACTTCCTTCTTGCTTACGGCGTTTCCTTCACTTGTTTCTGCCGCAGTGGTTTGTTCTGCGTTCTCCTCTTCCTCGTAGTCTAAAAGATCGTCATTGTCAGCCATCGTGCTTCAAGGGGATGAAACCGGAACTTCCGAAACCTGTGTACTGCAAATGTTGCGGTGGGTAGAGCTACCGATGCAATTGAACCCTGTCTGGTCACGCGGCCTTATCCTATAATTTAAACTTTATAAAACCAATAAACGCATTAGCCTCCTCTACATCTACATTTGTAACTTCGCTTGATCAAATAACATAATTATACCGAAATAGCTATTGATTCGTAACACGTAAGTATATTATTCAGCATGACAATCAACAATAAAACGCTAACGCTGACAATTAGTTGAAAGTCCCCAAAATCATAATCAATAATATATACAATCAACAATTAGCTATCACTGAAAAATCGACAATAATGGGAATTCAACAATTGGCAGTAATGCCAGTAATCATTTTTTCATAAAAAAAACTACAAGTACTGCTCATCGATTTCTTTCATCGCAAGGTAAAGTTATAAGCCCACAGCACAGCCGCAGCCCACACATAAACAAGCGTTTGCTGTCAATGCCAAACCAGCCAACACAAAGCGGAGCCTAATATCGACATCGGGAACTTAGTACATAATATATGGCATGGCCAACTGACAGCTACCCGAATTCGGTCAAGGCTAAGCTTTCCCTGCACATCATTATCAATCATTGATCGTGCTAGTCACTAGTGAAGGGCAATAAATAGTCTAAGTCTAATTGCAGCATTGGATCGACTATTTTATGAATCGATTACTGATGGCATATTCAATATTACGTAATATCTTAAGCACACAACATGCTGAATCAATAATGCGCTCAAACAAAGCCTAAATAAGTATGTTGTAGCGGAACTTAACAAGTATTTATTTGAAGTACATCAGAACAAAAACTTGGCTTGGATAGAGGATCAGCTTACAGCTTAATCAGCTAAAAGGTGAAATTAACGCGTGGCTACTCTACTACCAACTACAATTACGTTGTACGTGTATCTTGACATACATTGCCGAATTTGCTCGACATTCAACAATCTTGGCATTGCATTGTTGATTGTTTAGTTATTATTTGTTTTCACGTGCCATGTGCATATGGTGAAGCATGATACTGTTTAATAATTTTTTAACTGAATTAACTAATTGGTACAAGTACACAAATGTAAAATTAGTATACAGTATGAGATGAGACCTAACCATTAACTCATTGACTGGCATTGACCATACGTAAAACTGAAATCATAATGTAAGCTGATCTTTAGATGTTGGAGAAACTAAAAATATTTATAAGCTACTGCCAATCACCAATACTGAATACTAATTGTGTGCCTATAGTTGATAGTCACTTTTGACTTTACTTTGAGTATAAATGATAAACTATATGCATGCTCATATGTCATGTCATGTCAGTCAAAACACAACAGCTGTTTCAATAATTTGTAAACTAAACTGAACAAGTCGCAGATCACAGATACTTTCAACTTTACGATTTAGAACTGTTTGAGTTGGTAAATAAATTTAAACTTGCAATCAGCAGTGACAAAACAACCCCGCTCGAAGTTGTTGACAGACCACGATAATTAAAGACAACAGAAACCACAACTATAAATAAATAAATTAAAAACATGTAAACACTTACCAAAATGAGTTTACGACAGGTCACCCCTCCATGATTTGTGATTAAAAGTTCATTTCACTCAAATAAGAATACAAGTCTTGCGACAAGTATTCTTCTAGCGTAACTAAAAGTAGCAGTATTTATTTAGTGTAGCATATTTAATTTTTTCAGTCTAACCTCTCACTCAAATCGTTGATAATTAATCAAGTCGCTAGTTGCAATTACAACCTTAACTCACGTAAAATATTTAATTTCCACAAAATGGCTTTCTATCTGTCGTCGCAGCGCTTGTGAGATGAAGGACGTCGTTGTCGTCTTGATAGAGGAGAAGTGACGTTGCTGATGCTCGCCTTCAAGTGGAATTGTACTGGAGAACAGGAAGAATGCCAAATGCCAAAAGCCACACAGGACGAGGGAGACGCCGAGCGAGAAGCCGAAGTGGAAAGTGTATTTATAGATGGATTTACAAACAAGCAACAGCCGAAATGCTGCTGTGTGCGTTAGTGCGTTGCTTGCGCTGCGGATTTAGAGAGAAGAACCGGGGACCAAACAACAACCAGACAGGGGACAGCGAGAAGAAGGCAAGCCAAAGCCAAGCCGGCATGCATTGAGGAAGTACCAAGTCGGCTTTCAGTATTTTTACTATGGAAAGGCTGCCATGCGTAATACAATTTTAGATACAAGGTTATGAAGCAGCGTGACTTGCAGATAGGCCTTCGGTAATGCTTGAATGCGTTGGTGGTGGTATGCGCAGGTGAGCATTATTCTTGGTTATGTGGATCATCCTGCCGAGGTAGTAAAGCACATGATCAACGAGTCGACCAATTGTAGAGATGTTTGTGAAAATCAAATTGTGGGTGTTCCAAATTATCTATAAAAAATTAGGTGAAATTAATATTTACAAACAAAAACTGGTGACTGATGGATATGCAATCTCAAATAAATGCACTTGGAATGTGTGTTTTGTTCTAACTTTATTTTCAATTTCGGTTGTGGTTCGGGTTTAACAATTGTTCCGTAATTGTTAATTTATTTAATGTGACAGTCGACAGTGACTTTCAGGTGGCAGGTCGAGACGTCTGTACAATAAATTGTTGTGGGAAAATTAGGTTTCGTGTGTGTGATTGGTAAGCCAGTAGTTTTAGTTTAATTTTGAATTGAAGTATCTTTTCAGTAGATGTTAGTTTTTAGTTTAGTGTCCTTTTTCATTTCTGGTTTCTATCATTTGTTAATATGCAGTCAGTCGAAACCGAAATCTGTATGCAGTCAGCAGTATGTAACTCGTGACTTATGACTTAGGTTTAGGTGTTATGTTATGATTGTGAAAACTATTATTATTAAATTGTTCATTATCAATTATGTTTTATAGTCAACAGTCGGAAGACTATGCTGGAGAGAAACTTACACAATCGTGAAATGGATAATGACCCAACTGCTGATAGAAATCGGGACCCATCTGAGGTGGACAATAACATGAATATTGATGATGATGAATTAGACAATGATGAACAAGGGAATAATGAGGCAGTGGTTGACGAGGACGAATTTGATGAAGAGTTTGGTCCTCAAGGTATGTCATATTACAACTATAGCATTTAGTATTGATGGTCAAAGGTTGAATATATACTAACTTTCGGGGACATAGTTTACTTCGTTCAATTCTAATAGTTAAGACTGATGTGGGATGTTCTTTTTTGCTTTGATAGAATTTTCAGTCTTGAATAATCAACTTGATCAACTGCAGTCCGCGCTGGATTCTCTAGAATCTCGTAATGATGACATCCATTCCAAACTTCTTGATTTGTTACGTTCTAGTAGGGAAATTCGGCAAGTTATGACAGAAGAGACTATGCAAACTGAAAATGCTGAGGAAGGTGCTGGTGCTGCTTCTGGAAGTACTGATAGTACGATAGAAACTAGTAGCTCATTAGGTAGTAGTGATAATCAATCACCAGCATCTGTTGTACTTCAACCAGATGGAAGCTCGGATAAATTGGGTGTCGTGGACAAAAGCTGTGTGCATTAAACTTTCCTCGCAAATCATAAAAACTGTTCCAAATATGTTGGAGAAAGGTACAACGTATGACCTCCAAGTTAGTTGTTAGTCGTAATCGGAATAATGTTAAATTAGTCAAACCGGATGTAGATACCTTAGTCAAAGTTTAATTTAGTATAAATTAATCACAGACTTTCTCTTTCATCTGCAAGAAACATTTCCCGAAAATCATGTACATTCCAATTTTGCAGTTAGGAGTACGAAATCGATAATACAGAGAACGGAATACAATTATACGGTTTTAATTGTGTTACAATATATATTAAATCGGTGTGTTATATATACAAAGTAGCAACTTATATACTATTTTGTTTTTCCAAACGAAAGAAAACTTTCATTAAAGATTTGTAAGTTAAATTAAATGCATTAACTAATATTTCTTGAAGTTTGGATTAAATTAATGTTTGGTAATAATTAATTAGTTAATGTATGCGATTAGGGATATTGAAAATTCAACAAGAACCCAGAAGCTATGAGTACATGTTGATTAAACTAAACTTTTAAAAGTAGTTTTGGTTAACATTCAAATACGGAGTTGGAGCAAGCTCCAGCTTGGGACCGGAACGAATGAGAGTGACAGCATTATCGTGTACATGATGACGCTGGTGGCCCAGTGCCGTCATCAATAGTTTTTCGTAGTCTTCAAGTTGTACCTCTGTTATTAAGATCACATTCGCAGGCTTCTGACGATACAAAGTTTTTATCAACTATCATCATTCCACGTGTATGATCCCCATGCAATTCCACGGTACAATGGTACTGCTCCGTTTTGCTCATTATCTGTACCATGCAATCAAAAACGAAAACGTAATCCAAAATTGATTCACTTTGCGACTTTGCGTCATCAACCATGTTATTCTGAGCACTATATTCGAAATCATGATTCGTTTGTGTACCTGTCGATGAATAAAGCAGGCAACAACGACAGCATCAGGAGCAATCCATCGATCATGAAATTTACTCAGTATGGCCTCCTCAATTTTATTCAAAAGATGAACCGCTGGTGTACCCAAAGTTCCGAGTGAATTCATTCTGAAGTCCTATAATCAAAATAAAAATATTATGATAATGATATGCTTGGATCCTCTACGTCATTCATACTTAACACGTACCGTACATAAGACAATGCAATGACCTGACTATATTTTGAGTAGCAGGGCAACAACAATCAAAGAAATTAGTTCAAAATTATATCATTACTAATCGTACATAAGTAGACGCAGCAGATCGCAGACAGGTTTCCCAAGGCAAAATATAAACAGGACAGGAACTGAAATTCTCAAGGACAATCTTGGCAGCTTCAGGATCAACAAAAAAGTTGAACTCGCTAGATACAGTCATATTACCAACTCCCTCGGAATTTCCTACCCAAAATGAAAATTTCCTTGATGTAATTCCTGATTTTTGGCTTTAACTTTACAGCCATTGCCATGTTAGTCAACGCCCCCAGAGCTAAAATAGTCAGTTTTCCTTTGTACCGCTCTGCAAGCTTTATGATCCCCACTGCAGCAGGCTCCGCTTCAACTGCCGGCTCTGCTGCCAACATCGGAAGGTTTAAAGGATCGCCAAAGCCATCAGATCCAAAGAATGAAGGTCGGGGGGTTTTCGACCCAGAAGAACCAAGAAGTGCACTGTCTGCCCCTTTATAGACTGGAATCCTCTTTCCAATAGCTTGAAGAACGCGACTCACATTCATTACAGCATTGTCGACGGTCGTACAGCCATTAACTGTAGTAATTCCAACGATTTTCATATTCTTTTCAGAGCTCGCCAGGGCTAGGAAAAGTGCCCAGGCGTCGTAACATCCTCCATCAGTATCAATCAAAACTACGTTTTCAGATTCAGACCCTCCATCAGTTTCAGCCATTTCTTCATGAAATGTAACATTCTCATCAAAGTGAACATGCAAATTGGAGTTGTTACTGTATTGCGATTTTGGAGCTTCGTGCAGACGTTTCTGCTGCTGCTCCTGGTAGAAGGAATCCGTTAAGAGATGGGAAATGGGCATTGTGAAAATACTACTGCTGAGTTTTCGTTATTGTTTGAAATAGTTTGAAACTTTTAGCCCAGGGCCAAAGTTAGTATTAAATGGACTACTTTGACTAAACTCTAAAGAATAGGTGTGGCGTAGTGAGCTAAATTCGTTCCTAATATTAACTTCACAACCTTTATACTTTTATAAGGAAAAATCGCTATAAATTCATTACACATTCTTTCCCGGATGTGGGTTCTCGTATAAAAAAAATGCAAACTGGAGCGAATTTTGTTAAAAGTTGAAACATTTACATTTTTTAGATCACACCCGAGTAGTTGAATTTTTATGACACCATGGCATGACGTTTAACCGGTAAGCCGCAATAACTTCCCCATAAATTACATTTTATGCCAGTTCTATTCAGCCTCTGCTGTTATCCATCAAACATTTAGTAGTTTGAAAAAATCGCATACAATAGGGAATTATTATATTGAAAATTGAAAATGCATTGAACCAACTTGTGGTAACTCCGGAAAATCTATATGCCAAGCCATTATAAAACTTATTAGAAGTCTGTATATTTAATTTCGATTTATTCATTATTATTCGATATCAAACATTTTATCGTGTAAGCGATACAATAATAAAATGTGCATGTATGTACTATACACAACAATGAAAAGTCTCATCATTTATAAGGTCTCAGGTACAAACTGAACTAATTACCCCAATTAATATACAAATAGTTGCAGCTGTACAAAACGAGGAATATTTTATAACAAAGACAAAAAGTATCATTTTTACATGCATAAACAAAGGCTTCAACATTCTTATATTTAAATTACTACTTTATATAATACTTGCTATTGTTTAGCTAACATATATTGCTCACATTACATTGCTCTTATGTTTATGTAGTTAGTCTTAACTGAAGACTCTTAATTGTTATTGCTTCTAATCTTCAATCTTTATACCGCATAGCTTAATTACTACCTTATCCGCACTGTTGAGGAAAATAGTATCTTTACGTGTTTCATTATATTACACAAAACTCAGTATACTTAAAGTGTACGAGGAAATGCTAAAGAATGAGCATTGTTTGATTTCATCAGTTTTTATTAGACCCCTCGTCGACATTTTGTTTCATTGTAATGAAGTAAAATAAACTTGTAAGTATAATAGAAATACTATACAGGAGTTGTATGCTTAGTCAACTAAAAGAAAAGATTCGCGAACTTTAACTGTACTGTAAACCAAAATCAATTTAGCTAAGTTTTTATAGCTGCATAAAAATAAATGACTCTGACTAGATTTGCACTGCCATGTAAGGATAGATAAAATTGTTGTATCTTTACATCTAAGCAGCATCATAAAATGGATATTTACCAGAATCGAAGAGTGTGTGACACCGTGACAGTTATGGTTGATTCTTCTCTCATTTTGTACGTAATGTTTGACACAACAAGACGCATGGTCACATCGAATGTATGCTCATAAAATGCTAACAACGATAACCTACCGCCTACCGGGAAGTCATACCTATAGCTATGGGAGAATAATCCTTCAGACAACTTTGCATTATAAAAGATTCTATAAAGCTTCCAATTTCTTGGAAAGGATAGGTAGAGCTGAAAGTTCTAAAATTACAACTCTTCAAGGGAGCTTCATGAAGTACCTAGTTACATATAATGGCACAAAGATTGACGATCAATATTTAATTGACTCGGTCTTAATTCGATTTACCTTTTTTCGTCTTCAATCTAACAAATCTAACCTTCGTCTTCAATCAATGCTAGACTTTGAGTTATGGATCAAAATATTTTCAAAGATTAAAATTTTTGTCGATAAAAAGTTGAACTTATTGGCTTTGCTCTTTTTCCGTGCAATATGATAAACTCATAAGTTTGGTCGAAGTATATGTTAGGTCGGACTGACCTTCATTTCATTCTAGAATGCTACTTACACGCAATTTTAATATTTTAAGATAAAAGATAAACGATTAAATTAGATGGGATATTTGGGGTTTGGTAATCTATGTTTATAGTGGGAAAATAGTTCCATATTCGAGCAACCTCTCATGCTTATGAAAAGTCCATTGTTTTATAAGAGCATAACAATAACATCGGACAAGAAGCCATTTTCTTTCAGTTATACAAGCATTTAAATGTCATGAAGAAGTCTTGAAATATCCGCATCCAACAATTGTTTTGTTATACAGCACGTGAGATGATTTTATTGAATGTGAGTTAATATAGTGATTGCAAGGTTGATAAGAAAATGCACTAGCTATGAGTGTGTAATTAAAACACCTGGTTAAATGAAGAATTGCGTATAAATATTTACCAACAGAAATGTAGTAGTATAAACTGTACTGCATTTCAATTTAGAAAAAATGAAAGTTCTCACGCCCCGTATTTCCTAGTAGCTTAATAAAGCACACACTTTAAATTCCGTGTGCAGGCTTCTAACCAGCTTCTAACAGTTCATTTTTATGAGAAAACTGGAATGGTTGTTGCGATCGTTGTTGATTGCTGATTATAACATCAAGCAACAGGATAAACTTAAGAATTTTTAAGTAAGTTCTCTGTGGGCTTTGATGACATGATGACCTGCCTTGTCTTTGCCTACATTAAGCATTAACTGCATGTGGGTACTAAAACTAGTCTGATTATTTTTCGTGAATCGTATTAACGTAACATGTACTCAAGTCTGGAGCAAACACAAGACGGTTACCTGTCTAATTATTATTGTCTTACATCGAATTCAACTCAAGACAAGATGTTGTATGTGATAGAAAAAATCCTACGCATATAGAGAAGACGTTTTCAAACAATTCTCATTTTCATACTGGCACTCGGAATTGGAAACAAAAACCAGTCCCAATCCCATTCTACGTTAGACACACTTAATGCATAAGTACGTACGTACACACGACAAGATATTTGTCTTTGCCTACATTAAGCATTAATTGCATGTGGGTACTAAAACTAGTCTGATTTTTTTCTTCGTGAATCTTATTAATGTAACATGTACTCAAGTCTGGAACAAACATAAGACGGTTGCCTGTCTAATTATTATTGTCTTACATCGAATTCAACTCAAGACAAAATGTTGTATGTGATAGAAAAAATCCTACGCATATAGAGAAGACGTTTTCAAAAAATTCTCATTTTCATACTGGCACTCGGAATTGGAAACAAAAACCAGTCCCAATCCCATTCTACGTTAGACACACTTAATGCATAAGTACGTACGTACACACGACAAGATAATATGCTTAAATGCGTCATGCACAATACCTGACCAATCTTCACTGCACACTTGCTATTGAAGGTCAAAGTATATGTAGATAAGGATAGAATGAAGTTCAAGTTAGTCTTCTGCTGTAGGCATATTTATGCATAATTCTATTTCTCAAATCCAGTATCAAAACATTAGATTCAATTTCAGGACGTTATTGGACAATAGTCATGAAATTTATGAAGATACTCCTTGTATAATTCCTGAATAATTTTATAAACCTGACAAGGCAGGTACATGCATCGGATGATTACAATTTTACTACTCCATAACTTTTATAACTTTTTGTAGTAAAGCAAAAGTGAAACGGATGACGTTTCTTTTGATACGTTTCTTCATATTGCACAATAAAATTATGGCTTCACTAAAGCTATAGTCCAACTTAAACACACCTTCGAATTGTTAATACGCACGATTCTCTTCTTAGAAATTCGAACTGTCATCTAGGTTTACATATCACAGACAATAAAAACACAGCCATCCGCAGCGATATCCATATCCTTCCAAATCCCTCACCGTATAAGTAGAATGCGTATGCCTTAACTTCAACTCAATGCCCTGCTGTAGACAATGAAGGCCACGCTTAGAGTATTGTGTGATTGACTGGACAAAGAGATGAGAAATAGGAAAGAATGCTGAGTGCTGTAGAAACATTGGATTGGAACTAGTATTAATTTTATAACCTAAATTGCATTTTTTGTAACTTAACGTAACATACATATCCCCACTTAAACACATCTATCAGACACAACAATGCAATAAATTGGAGGAAGTGTGTCTAAGATTTTAAACAAAAAAAATTGTAACATAATAAAGCAATAAAATAATATCCTCAATTGGGTTTTGGTCTACATGCAAAAAATAACACTGCAACGAAGCAAGTTCTATACAAAACAATCATACAAAATAACAATTATGATGAAACAAAATGCAGCCTTGAAACATTGAATAAAATCTGCTTATATGCCAGCTTTCCCATTATGAAAGATGCAGATAAGTGTTAAATGTATATAAATAGTTATTATCTTCGTTTCATCCGAGTCTTAGGTATGGGTAAAAATTACACAACAAAAAATTAATATGTTCATTAAAATTTAAAAATCAGACAAAATTATAAATGTTATGGGTCTTTTCCCAACTGTTGTATCATTCTTTGTCTTTCGTCCGGAGGTAATTTTATACCCATATTTTCTGCATATTTTGCCAATGCTGCTCTAAACAGCTCGGGATTCTCATCGATGAATTTGTTGACCCACGCGTAGACCAACTTGGTTTGTGTTGCGGTGCAGCTCTCACATTTGTTCTCGATGAATATCTTTTCCACTCGAGCTGAAAGAAATCAAAGAATTTTTATCATGATGAGAAGTCATGTATTTAAAGTGGGTTTATGATATCTATTCAGATAGTAAGTACTAATTACGTAGAGGGGAAAACAGTTCTCACATAAGTATTAGCGATTCTTGAGCAGTATCAAAACAATAGTTTTAACTTAAATGTTTTTGTATGAGTAATCTGAGACAAAGAATATCATATTAATTTAAAAATTGTTTCATAAAAGAAAGATCGAAGGTGTAATGATTAATTACGAAATCAGAGCTGGAACAAAGGAAAATCGACCGAAGATATTCTCATAATT
>JAANSM010003102.1:0-13564 GCA_036850725.1 Orchesella villosa | reverse complement strand
GTTCTTTACTTACTCCGACGGTTTGCTCCCATACTCTGATTTGCATATGAATGATGAATGAACTACAGATAAGAATTATCAAATCTGTATGCACCTTAAGCTGCAAACCCGCACTAAAATTTGGTGACACCTGGAAACTTTAACTAGGCTTTAAAATTATTTCTGATGATTTTTCGCTAAAATTAATTGGCCTAACATATTCACCGAAACACAAACAACAGATTGATATAAATTTCCACTCTGCACAATCACTTTTTTTCGAATATCTCCCCCTTTCTACGGACCAACTCTGTAAATACGTCCGTCTCTATCCGCTGTCAGCCTCCTCCCAAGTGACACAAGTACAGTATTCAAAACATTGACCCTCTGAATTTTTTTCTGGTCTCTTGTCATATACCTGCAGTTTTTCATGTTCAATTTTTGTGCTGATACGAAATATATCATGCTCAGTTGTTCGGACTAGAAGAAAACTATTATTCACTAAGAAAATTTAGCATGCAATTACATAAATAGTCTAAATTCCCCACTTTGTATTGTATGCAGATGAATTCCAACTTTTCCTATGACAATTCATCCACTCGCTTTAAAAATCACAAGTTACAAAAGTTCACACTGTACATTACGTCCTTCGTCTGCCAAATTGCCTTATTAAAAATTTACCACGCACATCGGGCTAAATGGATAGAAACAGAGAAATGGCATGTTACTCCTTACAGCGAAGGCAAACCGAAAATTTACACTTTAGCACCACCTGCAAAGTCGAAAGTCGAAAATGCTGAGGAGCTTACCGTCTCTCAGGACGAGATAAATCAATTAATTATTCGGGTTTTCATCCATTCGTAAACATTTCTCGGATTGGCATAACCACTTAAAAGCTTCTGAATATCGGAGTGTGTCAAGAAATGCCTTTACGATTTGTATCATAGGTTGTGCGAAAAGTCCAGTGAATTTTTAAGTTTTTACGAAACGTATTTACAAATATTTAATGGCTTCATCATTATTTCTGCTCATCAAGGAATGTTTGCACACAGAAAAAATACGAATCACCGTATTCAAATTGACCGGCTTCGTAGAATGTTCTCGTTTTTAAGCTTCCTTAAAAGCTTACTAAAAATTGTACAAACAGGCTTTCGTAATACCCAATTAAAAACTGTAAATGAAACGAAATTTCCTCGAAAATGTATAAAATAATTCAGTTCTTAGGAAGTATAATAACATTCAAGTGTTCGTGGACAAAACTTCTGAAGAAAAATTGTTTTAATTTATGATTTCCCAAGGAAATTATGTTACTTAAGCTAACTTTTAAAAATTTGAAGTGCTTAATAAATTTTACAAACATTATCAAACTTACTTCTCTTTACTGGGAAGGTGACTGTGTTGCTGGAAAATTATTAGTGAAGAACAAAACCTCGTATTTAAGACTAATAAACGTTTTTCAGATAGTGTTTAGTCTAGTTAATTTAGCAGCAATCATCCGGGCTTCATTTATGAATTATACTGGTCAAGTTTCTGCTACTTATTTGTGCGTCCACAACTCATTTCTATTTATGCACTTATGTGGATTAGGTTTTATTTACAGTATTTCCAGTTCAAAGTACGATATCTGTCTAGTAGCGAGTTGTTTACGTGAATTTAACTCTAGAATACCAAATCACGGACGGTCTTGTATTACACCAGAGTGTCTCGTAAATATTCTGATAATTGGACTAGTTTTTCTAACGCCAGTTATGTGTTTACTTAATTTTCTTGTGCCATGTCATCAATTTTCTTCTAGTTTAGTTCACATGTTTATACCACGTCTGTGCTCAAATAATCGACTTGTTCAGTTGATAACTTATTTAATGGACACCATTTTCTTCCTGCCACCAGCAATTATCGCAGCGGTTCATGCAATTCTTTACATGATGTCGGTGCTGACTTTACTAAACTTTCTAAAAGGACTGAGGTAATTGTCCCGTTTTAATTTAAAAAAACACTCTCACTTAATCTGAAAATGAGTTAATTACATTTTGCTTTTTAATTGTTTAGAAGTAAATCCCAAAAATTGTCCAAAAATTTTAGAACAGAAGGAATGGTCGTCTTTCAATTATACAGGATGTGTCAACTCTATGTCATTCTCGTTAACAAAACAAGTCAACAATTTACTTTGCCTTCGTTTCAAGTCGCTGCATCAGGAATAATAGTTACAAGCCTTTACACGTTGATTGTTTACCACGATTCTATTCCATTGTGGTTAAATGCTCTGACTTTTCTTTTACTTTTGGAATGTTTTGTTTTCATTGTTGCTTTATTAGATGTCACTTCGAGAGTATTGCTTTCGTCTAAATCATTATTAATCTCGCTAAAGTCTTCAAATTTACAAATGTTCAAATTATCAGAGAAAATGTATAAAATCTTTGACTCCGCTAAGGATTTACACAGGGCCATTTAACGTTGTAGATAGAACTAGAGCTCCTGCTTTGATTCGCTTTTGTTTGCAACGAACTGTTTTCCTAGTTTTTAAGGCTAAAACTCAACAGGATATATGAACTGTGGTAATTTTTATGGGTTTACGCTGTATCGCAAAACGACACTCAATTTTTTTGGCAATAAATAACATACAATCTTTAAATTTCTTGTCGTATACTTTGCGATAAGTGATCGAGGTAAAAAAAGAAGACACGCGTCATTAATGGCAATATATCGTGGGTTTGAGTGATTATTTTTAGTACTCAATAACACTTAAATTTTGTTAAACATAACCATAAATAAAAGAATTTAATGAAGATGATAATGGAAAGTAGACGCAGGTCGTAGGTATCGTCAATAAAGGTAACTAGTTATAACATAATTAAGCCTGAAATTATACTTTGACGCATATATTTTATATCATTTCATCGCCTTTAAATCGTTCTTGTCTGCTTACTTATTCAGACAAATTAGGTTGGTAAAACAGTTCTTCACAGAAAACTCCCAGCAAATAAAATGACTCTACTAAAATTTGTTGCGATTTTCGGAATTCTTGCATTCCTTGTGATTTTGAATATTGCATCAGCTAGGATGGTGTGGAAAAGTAAGAAAATGCAATAATTTTCTACACAAAGTACTCAATTACGGTTTAAATCCTAAATTATCCTTATTATCAATATTTTAGATACATGTGCAAGTCCACCACCTTTCAAAGGAAAATGTGATATTAAAACTCCACAGTACATGTACGACATGGTAATTAACGAGTGTGAAGAAATCGAGTAAGTAAAAAATAAGGAAACTTTATTGAAATATAGTAAATAATGTAATTTAATGTAATTTAATAATATTTGTACTTGAAATTTAGGACGCCAACTTGCGATGGAAATAACAAATGGTTATCAAAGAAGGCTTGTGACATAGCCTGTATTCACGGAATGAAGTGAAGGAAGAAAAACAAATTAAAAAATAGGAGCTTAATAATTATTGTAAAATGTTATATTTCAAATGTAATCGAGCAAAAGAAAGAGCTGTTGAGATAAATACATTTTAACGTGTGTTTTTAGATTCTTGAAAGTGCACCTGCATAAAATATAACTCATAAGAACTATTCAGAGTGGCACTTCAATTTTTTATTGGCATCCAAATGGCATTTCTAAAATTTACGGGTACGTCAGAATTTTGAATCACTTATCGTTAGAGGCAAAAAGCATTTAATAAGGCTTCGTGGTTTGTAAAGAAAATGATATAAACCAAGGATGGCATATTCGAAGCGCATACGTTTAGTCGACTAGAGTGAAATCGAGTAAATTATGCATCGTTCTGAATTATCAAACAAAGAGATAAATGCTTTCGTGGAGCGAGAAATGAGAAAAGGAATTATAAATTCCCCTCTCGAGAGTATGAATAATAATTATATACAAAGCTAAAGAAATACCTTGCTGTTTTGCTGCTCCACACGTCTTGCTTTGCATAGGCTTCTCACATTTTCAGTTCTTCTAGTTTGAGTATACTTGTTTTATATACATACATAGTTATAGTGCGTAGATATGATGATCTTCCATAGTGGCATTACAACTTCTTCCACGCTACCCTTTGCATTTCTTGGACTAAAAATAGAAACGGAAAAGAAAAAGCGTTGCAAGAAACCACAACATAGAGTAAGTAAAGGTAAAATCATACAGAGAATATCCAATATATTTTTCACGGAAAAGCAGAAAACATGTGTTTTTTACTCACCAAAAACCAAGAAAAACAAATGAACGGAGTTTTAAATCAGGTGAATTAGGTTGCTTAAGAAATGTTTAAGTTAAATTCAAGCAAGTGAAATTTTGTGCTAATATTCAACACAGGGAACATGAGTGCGACGATAACAACAAGCAATAGTAACCAAATGTGTCTATTGAAAGATGCAAATAAAGAATTAAAGCTTGGTAAGACATTTCTTTTTAAAAAAACTAAAATAATTGTTAATTTATTATTTGGTAACCGTAATGCTAATAATTGACAGTCAAAATTGCGGAAATTTCACACAAATATTTTCGATTTTAGATAGTGAAAAAATAAAAGCCAAAAATGGTAGCGATACCATCCTCTTGTATGCTGGAAATATGCTGCAAAAATCCAGCATCGCAAAGGCCTGCACAAATGATCCGTATCAAGTTGCCCTGCTGGAGTTGCTTGATAATTTTGCGGAAGAAGAGTTTTCCAGGTAAATGATATTTAGTTATTGCAGTATTCTTATTACTTTTACTTATGAGTTTTTTCTCAATGATTTTCATTATTTTTTTTAGTTTGATTGAAATATCTATAATGTATGATCGTATTGGGCAGCGCGACAATATCTGCTTAAAATTCAGCTTTACTGAATCCCTCGTTCAAAAACTCACAAATATTTTAGTTGAGCCGAAACTCTCCATCAATGGAATATTCCGAACAAATATCCAGTCCAGTGGAATGTTATTTGGACTTGCATCAGCGTACGGATTAAATCCGAAGCCTATTTCGAGATCATTTTGTTCAATTGGTAATTCTTAACGCCGCGCCAATGAAAACCTTCATGATTTTTTTGTTTTTAATGAATGTATTACATAAAACATTTATAATTTTCAGGAAATATTTCTAACGAAGAGCAGCTAATGACAGAATTCGATGGAGCAAGTGACATGATTGACTACATAAAAAATTGCACATTAGCAGCCCCCAGTTTGACGCTGTATTACTCCGTTAAATTACAGTGGAAGAGTTTCAAACCAATTCTTACCAGTAAAAAAGTTAACGTCCTCAAAAAACTGCTGCAGGAAAAAATACTCACAGATTGCTGCATTATTGCAGGAAACAATGCCGAAATTTACTGTCATCGTAGTATTTTGTCGGGTAATGAAAAAGTAAAAATTACCTTGAAAAATGTGGAAATAATATAAAAAAATTATTATTTAACTGTTTTTTAGCTCACAGTGACGTGTTTTTCACAATGTTTACGATTGGTCTCCAAGAATCCCAAACGAACAGGATTGAAATGAATGATATAAGCGAGGAAGGCGTAAATGCACTCGTACATTATTTCTACCAAATGAAAATTGATGTTGAGGGAATAAGCGAGGAAATTTCTTTCGAACTTCTTCAGTTGGCCCACAGATATAATATCTCTAATTTGGAAAGCTTAATGATTGATATTCTTTACTACAAACCAATGAATTGGTTCAGTCTGGAAGCAATTATTTCGATATATTGTTTCACTTCTAAAATAGAAAACTATAGGATGCTTTATGACAAAATGCTTAGCTGGATGAAGAGGTAACCCACGAAATATATAATAATTTGAGAATTTTTGGTAAATTAATGAGTGGAATTACGTTCCCCAATTCTATTTATAGAAATCGTGACGATGTTGTTGAAACAGAAGTTTTTAAAAGCTTTATGGCATCTAATCCTGGAGAAGCTGCTAATATTGCAGAATAATTGTCTCACTCGAATTTTTATATCGAAGCAATATTCCATATTTACAGAGAGTTTGAAATTTGGGACCAAAAATTAAAATGATACTGACCTATTTGCCCTTGATCGAACGAAAAATATATCTGCATATTCCTCAGAGAATAAACGTTGGCTCTTGCATCTAAATTTTATAAAAGAACATTACATTTGCATTCATTTTCTGATGCGCAATGTTTTGATAGATTGTTTTAGTTCTCATAATGATATGATTTTATCACACAACTTGTATATACGATTTTCACCTCTATATGACCATAATAATGATGCCAATGTCCTGACTTCCGCAATTTTCACACGCACACAGCCATAGAAAGGCTTGAAGTCATTATCATCACGCAATGTTTCAGTTTCATATTGAATAACCAGCCACCTTCCGTAATGTTCATTCAGCTGCGTAATAAAGCCTCATTAAAGCGAAAAAAACAGCTCAAATTTTTGCAGCATATTAACAAGACTGACGAACACAAAACGTCAATTCAGTCTTCAGTATTACTTGCTAGAGCATCATGACAATTGACACCAGTTTTGGAAGAATATCCACATGTTTTTCATTAACTAAGGCTGTTACCTTGACTCTAGTTTTAATACTCGTAAAACTTTCAAGTAAGTAATTGAGTTACAATATTTTATTCACGTTTATTTTCTTAATTTTTAATAAATTTTACATATTTTAAGATTTACCATTAAATCGATCTGAGTGCTGCAGACCTGACGTCAGTGGATACTGCTTTGACTGCTCATTACCCACTTTCATGTATTGCGCAGCAGGAAACGGGAGTTGCAACATCTTTGGTTGTAATTGCGATGACGAATGTAGGGCTCCTCCAGAAGGAAAGCAGGCCTGTGCTTCATCTTGGAATTTCTTTTATTCAACGTGCCGATTAATAGACAAGGTGGATAAATGTTAAATGTAATCACATTCAGTAATACTAAATAACCAAGGAATTCAAAGTGGAATAAAAGTTTTGAAATTTATTATAAATCAGAGGTGTTTACAATTTGTGTTTAAAAATGGTGATTTGATAAGATTTGGTGATTTTCACAAACATTTTTGTATCTAGAATTCATTCCAGGCTTCAAAAATTAGTACAAGGAAAGAAACAGTAAACAGAAACGCTGCAATTACAAACGTCCCTGTAAATGCCGAAATTTTAGTAGGTCTTTCGTCAATTTCATCACTCATTTTGGTTTTCGGAAAAGCAACCAAGCTGAAAAATGAAGAAAGGCTAATTCCCAACATTTTAAACTGTTCGGCATGATCCATAATAGTGAGCTGCTGATACAATTTTTGTCGAAGTATTAAAAAATCGTGCAAACCAGATTGTGCTAAGGAACCGATAAATTTTTTAAACGGAATCAATGCAAAGCTGGGTGATCTATGTTTCCAAAATCTATAATTAGTATAGAATGAATTCCCTTTTGGAACAATTCTATTAAGTCTATTTTGCAAACGAAACACCAAATTCCAATTTATCAGACAGTCTGATTCGCATAGAATGGCAAATTTCAAGAACTTTTTGGTTTCAGTAAATTTTGTAGGAAAGACAAATTCATTTTTTGGGGCAACGTAATAATGTGAATTTGCTGTAATCCCATTTGCAATATTTTGCCAAGTTTTTATATCCTGCTCATCATAAATGAAATGTGCCTTGAATAATATACTTTTGCTTAGCTCAACCATTCTTTTTGACCTTTTAAAATAAGGATTGTATACCGTGAATGGTGACAAATGTAAAATTTGAAATGTTTGTGGGATAATAAAATCAAAATCGTTTCGTTCCAGTAACTCATTTAGCATTTTGGGATAGTCTTCAGGCTCTACATTTTTTGTCATGAAAGAATACAAGGAAGAACAGTAAAAGTTTCGGAGCAAAATCGCAATTAAAATCCAAATCATAATGAGAATTTTCCCGCTAAAACTTGTCATCCGTAAAAGAAATTCTTCTTGTTCAAGCAAAACGCTTAACTGCCAAATTACTACGTCTTGGAAAAATTTTCTTTCAACCCAAACATGCCAAAATATTATTATTAGAATTGCCATCAACGTAAATAACCAAACACTGGATGATAGCGGGCTTAGAAATGCAGTTAAGTGAGCATCAAAATAATTTTCTTTTGGAAAAAGAACTTGAAAGGAATACTCAATTCTTTCCTGTGCTGAAGGAAAAATTTGTGTTAAATCCGAAAATATTCCTATTGAATTCAACTTGGGAACAATTTGTTGGAAATAAAATCGTTCACATTCCTTGTAATTCGTACAATTAATGTAGCGAAAGTATTCTTGAAATATTTCACATGTATCATCGCTTCGAATTTGAATGCTGTATGATTTAAAAGAAAGGCAATTTTGAGCCTGCGCGCCATCATTAAAATGCAAGTAAACCTGCTGTATTCCTTGTAATAACATCAGGGTTTGAAAGCACTGAAGAATGCGGTTTGATGGTAATTTTTTAAATTGAATTTTATATTCAGCAATTTCTTGTTGGACTTTAACTTTTGGATTCCAAACAGTGTACCGTAAAATGTTGTCTGGATCACAAGCAAAGCAACCAAGTTCAATTGAATTCTTCTCGAAATTAATCCAGATTAGGAGAGCAGTACTGAAAATTGACAATGCCAGCTCTGAATGTTGTTGCACACCAGATGCTGAGCATATACTGAAGGATTCCCGAGACTTTAAGATAATGGCTGTTGGAATTTTATATGGTTTTATAATTTTTGAACTTATAGCTGCAATTTTGAAATCCAATGCACCACATCCTGTTGGTTGAATATTTAGATGGGAAACAAGTAGAATTTGATGAGTGGAATGCCTCTGCTTTAAACTAAGTTTCCCAAAAATTCCCACTATTTTTCTGTATGCCAGTAATCGAATCCAATTTTCACCTTTTTCATGAGTAGAATTGGTAACTTGATTTTCAATCAATGAAATATTTAAAAGAATAAAAACACATTGTAAATTGATGCATTCATTAAGAACTTTGGTGGGTAATATGCATTTCGTTTCGCACAAAAACGCTGATGTGGAATTTCGGAAATGTTGTATCAAAATGTTTTGAGGGGTTGAAAGGAAATTTGGTTCCATTTTTTTATTTTGCACTTAGAAATATTCGTGAATTTTAAGAGTCTTTTTAGAAATTTGCTAAAAATTTCTATCGATTTTGAAGAGTGTAGTATCTTGTGATTGAAACGAGTTGCTACTTGTCTCATACTAAAGGAAGCTTTACTTCATGCATAACAGCGGTATTTCTACACTGACATAATTAAATCAAGTCGAGGGTTTTGTAATTATTTTTTGAAGTTGAAGTCGCCATCATCACAAGTAGCAGTGAAATACTTAAGTATAGTAGTGCATCACGGAGATATTGTGAAGGTTCGAATTAATCCGGCTGTACGGCTGGCTAAAATATCGGTATTTCTTGCTTTAAATAAGTACATACAGACCTCACAAGTAGCTATAACTTGAGAGTTATACGTCAATTATAACCTGAATTAGGAGCGTTGACTGATGGGACTGTCTGCTGCAATGCTCAATGTTCAATAGAATATAATATATGTAGGTATCTGTGTGTTCAGCATAATTTATTGAAAGAGCGAATGTTTAATTTTAATTTTCGGTGTATCTATGTATAGTCTATATGTTGCTGGTATTTTATTTGTATGTGTGCTATTCCAAGTTTAATGTGTATTTACTTATAACACTAATCACTCCAATGTATCTAGTTTTTTCCGTATGTGCCCTATTACGTCGTTTTGTGGTTTCTTAGGTGGCCGGTTGTTTCCAAACCTTGCAACAGCACATGTATAATAAAGTCTCTGTTTCAGATGGGAACCAAAAATTGCATCCAGAAAGAAATTCTGTTCGACTGTTTAATGAATATCTTGTTTCTTCCTCCACAATTCAGAAGCAAACACAAACAAGGAACCACAGACTATGAAGAAATTCCAAAGAAATATGCCAATAAATGACGAAACCCTTGCAGGACCTTCTTCCACGTTTTCACTGAGGTTATCCGTCAGCCTACCAAAAACCACGTAGCTGAACAATCTATCGTCACTAATTCCAAGATTTTGCATGTAATTATTTAACTTCAAACTCCAAAGAGACTCGAACATCTTGTGGCGCTTACGCAACAAGTCAGACAACCCAGCCTCAACAAATACACTCAGAAATCCAGGGAAATGAATCCTTACATAGAAAGACCTACCCCGTCGCCAGAATTCAAAACAGTTGAAGAATGCAGACTGCTTTGGGATTATTCGTTTAAGCCTATTTCGCTGTAAAAGCGGAGCATTCCATGCCTCTGTGCAATCTTGTGAACTAGCTAAAGCAAATTGTGAAAATTTCTTTTCAGTGATTTCTGTAAAATATTTGTCAGCAAACTCTGCAAGCGTTATATTAATTTTAAACCTGCTTTTTGGGAAATAGTCTAGTCTCGTGGTTATTCCTTGGGATGTATTTTGCATAGCCACAAATTGCAGAGGCTCATCTGTAGCCCCAGCCTGCATTAAAAAGGATTTTTTCAAGATTGTAAGGTACAACTTTGCAAGGCTGTTTGGTACTTTTGAATAATACCCTAAGAAGAGGAAGTAGAGTTCATCATAAAATATATTGGGTAAAATTAGATCAGATTCTTTGTTATCTAGTACTTCCTCTATTGATTTCGGAAAATCATTTTGTTCCTTCATTGCAGCCATTAAAGAGTACAATGAAGAGTTGTAAGACTCCATAAGCAAGACTGCTACAAATAACCACAAAATTAATATAATTTTGAGAGATAAATTTGTGTTCTTTATCTCACTGACGTCGTGATTCAAGAAAACAGAAAGTTGCCAGAATACAACTTGATTAACTGGACAGCCTTTCTTTAATATTGTCTAGTATATTATGTAGAAACGCTTGTAAGGGTAATTAAAGCGCAGATCCACATTTGCAAGCTAAAAAGGCTTAAAAATACCGACAACGTTGTATCAAAATTATCCCTTTTAAAGAATAGAATTTGGACATGAAATTCAACCTGATTTTGACCGTAGGGTAGTATTTGTAATAGGTACTCGAATTTGTTGTAGTTAAGCGCAATTCGGGATAAATGACGACTTGTTGGAAAAAAAAGAACTTTTCCGTAATATGTCGTATTTACATATCGAAAATATTCTTGTGAGATTTTGCATACATCGCCTCTAATACGATAGTGATTTCTGCTGACCAACTTTAAATTGCAGCGGAAAAATGGTTGTGCAAATAGTTTCATCGTTCATTGTTCCCATTTTAAAATTCGGGTGTAGCTGTTTCCAGTACCGGATTAATTTATAGCGTTTTCTGGAACGTTCATGAAAGAAATTATTTCCACCTTTGTTGCAAGTTGTCTCGCATGGTTATGATAATACAGGGATCCGTACTCGTGATTTTTTCTGGCAAACCATGAAATCTTTATGGAATTTTCTTCCAAATTTGCAACTATTAGGAGCGTAGTAGTAAAACACGGCTACACGCGTAAATCAGCCAAATTTTCTTCCAAAAGATTGAAAGTAAATAGAATGGCCGTTGGAAATATAAATACGGAATTTTTGGGTAGTTTCTCTGTGGATTTGGACCTAGAAGTATGTTTTGTAAGGCATAAAAAATTTGGTACCCAGCAGAAAAAGGAGTCATACCTATACGCAAATTAGAAACTACCACATGAAGACTCTTACCGCATGAAAATATATTTTCTCTTACATTTTAAGGACTTCTATTGCGATTTATGAGACAGCATTTTTTTTCTTTCAATAATGTAAAATAAACCTAATTATACAGGAAACATTAACTTGCACTGCCTCTAGCCTTGTTTCGCAGGCGTAACACGACCTATTAGCTCGTCAGTAGTATAGATAGAAGATAGAATGCACTCTTCGGTCAATGCATTTTGAAAGGAACGGAAAATCACTTAGAAACAGTCGGCATTACTGTGAACATAATATGTAAGACCGATATAGCTGTCTCCTGCGGAATTTTCATTTATTTATTTTGCCCCCAGCAGAAGTGATTCAAAATGTTAAAATGTAGCCGTATGCGAACACTTAGTGTCCTAACAACGGACATGCGACAGACAATTTAACTAATTATTTTCCTCATTTGCAATGTGTAAATGTTCATTTTACAGTGGCCAGTTAAATGGATGCCTGGAGGAAAAGGGTAGTATGAAACGGTGTTGGTCGGAGCAGAAATGAGATGAGTACATGAGAAACCATGCGAATGAACGACGTTATGTTATATTTGTTGGGTGGCATATTGGTACTTAAAACGACTGAAAAACTGAAGACGATTCTAAACGTGGACATTAATCATCCGAATATATTTTTTTCTGACTTAGATTAAATCTAATTATAAAGACATTATCACAACTTCATTCAGCGAAGTCAATTGAAAGGGATATTAATGCCTCCGTGGCCAATAGTCTGAACACACACCACTAGACTAAACCATTTCATGCTGTTGGCGACAAAAAAGTATTGAATAGAGGAGTATGCCAAAATTTTAATCGTAGTTATTTTCCGAGAATAAATGCAGACTGCGTAGAATATTTTCCTCACGAATTTTAATACTTTTATGTAAACGTCAAACGTTGCAAATGATGAAATTTATTATTTATTGGATAAATTAAATTTATTAGATACACATCTTACAACATATATTGTATTCAAGTTTTCAAATTTCCAAAACGTAGTACAGCTTAATGCAGTTTAAGTTTAGTTTAATAAATTTAATTTACAGCTTATTTATAATAATCTATTGCAAACTTATTCCATGTGGCTAATTATGTGCTCGTAGTACTGTTTTAATAGATTTTTTCCAAATAACAAAGTAAATTTTTTTGCACATCTAAAGGGCCTTTATGTTGAAGATACTTATTAAAGTATTTTGCATTATCCATGCATGTCGGCCCATCGCCACAAGTTACTTATAAATACCGAGTTGCAGAAAATCAAGTGCATATAGTAATATCATAATGAAGCTTTGGCGCATATTGTATTAAAATGTTCATTTTGAGTTAAGTGCATGGCTGCCAAGTCAGGTAAAACAGGTACAAAGAAACCGATTATTAGGTGAAACCGATTAGAGTTTTAGTTAAAAAATTGTAATCTTTAGAGGCTTTAAAGTTCTCAAGCTTATGTTGTCGCAAAAATGGCAAAACGAAAAATCGAGTTATAATGCATGTCCCGTGTTCATGTTACTCTAGTTTTATGAATCGACCTTTTTGATTTTAACCTTATTTTAAAATCGACATTTTGTACGCCGAGATTTTGGACAGGTACATTTAATACGCGTAAATACGACTTTGCAAATTCCACCAACACACTTTGCAAATGAACAACTTATGGACAACAGGCAGACAATTAGGCGTATTAGATATTGCCTACACTCATACAAAAATAGTGTTTGACAAATTGTGAGTAAGAATAAATGTAGATAAAACACAACTACAATATTACTAGACGTTGAGAGACCTTTTGCAGTCGCTGGTTCAAGTAGCTGAGCTGATTCGACTGTAAAGTTCCAGGTTTCCAACCGGAATTTCCAGTTTTTCCATAATCTCACTATTCCCGATTGTATCAGTGACAAAAATCGTAAGTCATG
>JAANSM010003101.1:0-13565 GCA_036850725.1 Orchesella villosa | reverse complement strand
TTTCAGAATGTTGGAACCCTCTTGGCCAAGAAGGTGAGCAAATAGATAAATATGATCGGTGTCATAAATGACAAGAAACTTGTTTTACATCAAAATCTTTGGTGTTTGTCGAGGAAGCCAGTTTGTCATTTGTTATAAATTAATGTTTTGTATTGATAGGGTGGTGTCACTGTGCCGGTATGGTCAGCTTCGAAGAGCTTTCACTCTACAGCATTGAAAGCATACTCAGTCAAAACGTCGAAGACGGTTCGTGAGATGATTTAATAAAATTAGTATAATATATGGTTTATGGAAATTATTAAAGGAGGATTATAGTGACCGGCACTTTGAAATGTATAATATAGCTTGGAAAAGGTTATCCTGTTGTTGATCATACATTCGATGCTGTGGTTGTTGGAGCCGGTGGTGCTGGTCTACGAGCTGCTTTTGGACTTGTGGAAGAGGGTTTTCGTACTGCTGTGATAACCAAGCTCTTCCCAACTAGATCCCATACAGTTGCTGCGCAAGGTGGAATTAATGCGGCTCTTGGTAATATGGAGGATGATGACTGGAAATGGCATATGTATGATACCGTTAAAGGTTCTGACTGGCTTGGAGATCAAGATGCTATCCATTATATGACGCGAGAAGCTCCAAAAGCTGTGGTCGAGTTGGAAAATTATGGTAAGAAGGTCACATGTATTGACTTGGATAATTCATGTATGCATAAGTAGTGTCGTAATACACGGAATAATTCGAATGTTAGGAATGCCATTTAGCCGAACAAATGATGGAAAAATTTATCAACGTGCTTTCGGTGGACAGTCATTAAAGTATGGTAAAGGAGGACAAGCTCATAGATGTTGTTGTGTTGCTGACCGTACCGGGCATTCGCTGCTTCATACTTTATACGGCCAATCACTCAAGTACGACTGCCAGTATTTCGTAGAATTTTTCGCGTTGGATCTCTTAATGGAAGATGGAGAATGTCGTGGAGTAATTGCATTATGCTTAGAAGATGGTTCTATTCATCGTTTTCGATCCAAGAACACTGTGTTAGCCACGGGAGGGTAAGTCAGCTTCAATTCTTATAGTTCCCATCCCATCTTGCTCGTTGAAATGACTATATTTTTATTTTTATCCGCATCCTTTTTGTATTTTAGCTACGGACGGGCTTACTTCTCATGTACTTCAGCTCACACATGCACGGGTGACGGCACTGCAATGGTGTCCCGTGTAGGATTACCTAACGAAGACTTAGAATTTGTACAATTTCACCCTACGGGTATTTATGGAGCCGGTTGCTTGATCACTGAAGGATGCAGAGGCGAGGGTGGCTATTTAATTAATAGTCAAGGTGAAAGGTTCATGGAACGATACGCACCAAACGCCAAAGATTTGGCATCACGAGATGTAGTGTCAAGAGCTATGACGATAGAAATCCGCGAAGGCCGTGGAGTCGGTCCGGATAACGACCATGTTTTCCTTCAGCTTCACCATTTGCCTCCAGAACAATTAGCTACTCGGTTAGCAACTGCTTTGTTTTACACATCTCTGTGCACTTTAAGGCAAGTAGGTGCACTAATTTAAGATGATATTTTTGCCCTTTTATAGTTTGCCTGGAATTTCAGAAACAGCTATGATTTTCGCTGGGGTTGATGTCACACGTGAGCCTATCCCTGTTTTGCCAACAGTACACTACAATATGGGCGGTGTTCCAACAAATTACAGGGGACAGGTTATCACATACACCAAGGAAGGAGGTGATAAAGTAGTACCCGGGCTTTATGCTTGCGGAGAATCTGGTAATGATTTGTATTGTGAATATTTTATCAAAGTTTTCCACTTGTTGTACTTTCTCCATTGCTCTGATTTTCACCTTCTTATTTATAGCCTGTGCTTCAGTACACGGTGCTAACAGATTGGGCGCCAACTCATTATTAGATTTGGTTGTATTTGGGCGTGCATGCGCTAAAACAATTGCTGAAGAAAACAAGCCTGGACAAACGATCGGAGCATTGAAAGACAGTGCTGGAGATTTCTCAGTTGACAATTTAGATAAACTAAGACACGCCAACGGATCAATATCAGTTGCAGATCTTCGTCTTAAAATGCAGAAAACTATGCAAGCGCACGCCGCTGTATTTAGAACTGGTCCAGTTTTGGAAGAAGGAGTGCACAAAATTGCTGACGTGTATCAAGGGCTTAAAGACTTGAAGGTTAGTCTACTAATTAAAGAGATTTGTGTCGTATTGCCATTTGACTGCAGGATCATGATGATTACATTTTTTGCATCTGATTTCGCAGCTGTTTGATCGTGGAATAGTTTGGAACACAGATTTAGTAGAGGCGATTGAACTTCAAAACCTCATGATCAATGCCGTTCAAACCATGGTTGGAGCGGAAGCTCGAAAGGAGTCTCGTGGAGCCCATGCTAGAGAAGACTTTAAAGATCGTCTTGATGAGTACGATTATTCTAAGCCCCTGACCGGACAAACTGCAAAACCGTTTGAACAGCACTGGCGTAAACACACACTTTCCACTGTTGATCCTGAGACTGGTAAGGTAACGCTAACGTATCGCCCAGTTATTGATCATACGCTGGATAAACAAGAATGTGGTACCGTTCCTCCTGCTGTCCGATCGTATTAATGGAGTGCCGGGAATATATTAATGTTAAGTCCTAATTTATAATTAGCACTATGTAATACCATTATATCAACAAACTAGCCACAGAATGTGAAAATAGTAAAGGTGGTATTGAAATGATGAATATATTATTGTAGGAAACTGTAGAACGATTTAGTATCCATTTTCATTTTTGTTCAGTATTTAGTCATTCATAAATTGTAACATCGCTCTATCCTTCAATTTTATTGGAATGAAAAATTATGCAGTAAATTGCTTTTCCATCTCATTTAAATACTATTTCAAATTCACTTGTTAGTGCGTTTGGCGTTCTTCTTCTTTTCATGAGAATGGGAAACACCTAGCATACATTTAGATTCAAATTTTATTTGTGAATAATGAGAAACGATTGGATCCGAAACAGCACTAAAACGCCAGCCTAAGACACTCGATTCGGGGTGTTCCAGCTTCCTCTTATTACTTGTCCACTTATTCGCTTGAATCTGGGTACCATTTCTAGGCTTAACCTGACGAAGAAAGCCCTTCTTATTCGTGTTGGCTTTTGCCCTTCCCAACAAGTCGTTTCTCCACTGTGTTCGTTTCCATTCTGCTTCCATTTCATCAGTTGGTGGATGACCGTTAACCCAACGTTCTTCTGCTCCTTGCAATATTTGCCTGCAGTGGTGAAAGCTGGGAGAAAGTGAAATCGCTTAATTAACCTTTTTAACCCCTTAAATTAGAAATAATGGTATCATTCGGAGTGAACTATTGCATAATGCTATATACTGTTTCTCCGCTATGTCTGCTTGAGCAGACGCAATGGCGTTCTCGCAAATGAATCCATCAATTTGTTGAGAAATGTTGTTCAAGCTCTTTCGGATATTCACAATTGCCTTGACCTGATCTCCGTAATAGTCTTTTAGATATATTGCTTGGTCCAACGAATCCTCTGTTATTTTAGTTAAATGGTTTTCCATTAAAGTTCGTTCAAGACCAATGACATCTCGAGTTGCCAAATTTTCTTCTCGTAGATCTAATCTCTTTTCCAGTACTTCTACATTTTCTTTCTCTTTCAGCTTTTCAAAATCAATCTCACGAACCCTACGTATTTAGAAAATACAAAAACGCATAAGAAATATGCCCATGTCGACCATAACTACTACTTAACTGGGCAAATTATAGTACCTGCTTGGATTATCATCATCGTTTAACTTTGCCTCTAATTCTCGTCGTTGTTCAGTGATTTCATAGAATTGAGTCCTCAATTTTTCAATCTTCTTAAAGTAGGCTGATTCATCCGGTTGGCTGAGAAAGTTGGAGCATATGAGAAAGTGAGTACTGAATACTATTCAATTATAAAAAATCATGAAAAAGCTTAATTACGAAATGCACTGGTCTAGCTAACTTCATTTGAACGATAAAAACATGTTTTCTAGTTTCTTCATAAAGTGAGCGTAGCTTGGTCTTCTCCATTTCCCGAATAGTAATGCCCTCTGAGCCCCTCAGGAGGATTTTCTGGTAGCAGTAAATGTATTCATGAAATGTGCATACTTCTTCGGTTCGGACGCGGTAACTAATAGCCATTTCATCCGCCGTGTTGGTAGCTTTCTCAAATTCTTTTCTGATTTGCACTGACTCTGTTTTCTGCTTATCAGCTTCTCGTCGCAAAGTTTTGTTGTTGAGTAAAAGTTCAAACTTCTGATTTCGATAGAAGCGGAATTTTGTTCGACTTCTCATGGCATCATTTTTAATTGTATCCCTTTTGATACGAGCATTCAGGATGACATAATACTTCTCTTTAATCATTCTACGATTAATATTGAAAACATGTTACTGTTACTACTCTGGTAAAAACATAAATGGAGGCATAAAGGGAGGATAAATCTACAATTTTTATTAGCTTACGACTCAAAAAGCTGCATTTGAGCAATGTATGCATTAAGTTTTACTTTCAAATTTTCAGCCTTGACCCTAGTCTCTTGCACCTTTACCCTTCCAGCTTTTGTTCGACTTCTCATGGCATCATTTTTAATTGTATCCCTTTTGATACGAGCATTCAGGATGACATAATACTTCTCTTTAATCATTCTACGGTTAATATTGAAAACATGTTACTGTTACTACTCTGGTGAAAACATAAATGGAGGCATAATGGAGGATAAATCTGCAATTTTTATAATTAGCTTACGACTCAAAAAGCTGCATTTGAGCAATGTATGCATTAAGTTTTACTTTCAAATTTTCAGCCTTGACCCTAGTCTCTTGCACCTTTACCCTTCCAGCAGAAAGTTCGTTAATGATGGCAGATTTCTCGGTTTTAAGTTGATTGAATCTCTTCTGCATCTTGGAAAGCTGTCTGAAAATGATCTTCTCATGTCTTAGACAGTCATTGATGGCAATTTCCCTTGTCTACCAATGAAGTCATGTCATGACACGAATAAAATATCTTTCATACATAGAATGCGTTCGGCAAAAAGCTTATATGAAGTTTCACATTCCCCCATTGACATTACCTTTTTCTCCAGAGCGATTCGCTGTATCTGAGATTCTAATTTGATGCATTGTTCTGATTTTTCTTCCCTTTCTCTACGTTTTCGTACAGTTGTTCGAATCTAATTTACCAACATATTAGTTTATAGCAGATAAATCTACAAGAACTTTAAGAGTGTGTCATTGTCATTCCCACTTCATACCAAATCCTGCAATTCTTTCCCAGATGCCACTTGTTGTTCATACAGCTCATTCAGTTTTTCTTGTAGCTGAGTCACCATTCCACTCTTGTAGTTTGCTTCATCCAACTTTTTATCAAGTGATCCTTTCAAGTTGAATATTTCCCTGTTTAGCATGCGACTAAGTTTTTCCCAATTGTTGGTCTGATCACTGGGTTTCGCTGCGTCAAATGCAGTTCTCATTTTATCGTATGCAAGTTTAGCATTTAAAAAGGCATCGGCTGCCATTCGAATGGATCTCTCCAATCTTTGAGCCTCCCTCAAACTTTTGTTGGCTTCATTAAACATTCGATGTTGTTCATCGAGGATACGCTTTTTCTGCTTGAGTAATTGCTGCATACGGTCTGTAAGCACGGTAGCCTATTTCAATTTAAAGATAACAGTTTATAAAGTTTAAGCAGAATAATAATATGTTGTAGAGTGTATGTACAACTTTCGAAGCTCAATAAACATTCTTATACCCGTTCTAGCATGATATGTTCACGGCTCATTAAAGAATCCATTTGATTAAAAAGTAGGTCATAGTCCCTTGAAGCAGTCTTCTTTTGTTGAACAAGTTTCGCTTCCATTTTATTCAAATTGTTTAGCTCAGTTGTTAAAATATCTACCTTTACTTGATTTGTCCGATATACCTCCATTCCATCCTGATATTCAGAAAGCAGTACACAATATTATAATATGTGCCGAGTTAAACGTGACAATACCTTATAATTAGTCATTTCGAACGATTCGTATTACCATATAGCGCATACACAAATTATCGTGTGTATCTTGATACTGTTCGAGTTTTTGTGCTTCCCTATCTGCTTCTTTAGCGATATGCACTGGTTTATTTGCAAGCACTTGTACTTCTCCCTATTTCACAATACCATAGATAAGTAAAAGCAATTTCTAGATGCTATTTCGTGGCAAGAATACATACATACATATCAATGCACTATTTTCACACGTATCAACAAATATTACTTGTTTGGTAAGGGCTTCCAGCTCAAGTTTCTCCACTGCTTTCTCTTCTTCAATAACTAGTTTTTCTTGAATTCGAATTTCATTTTGAACCTGACCCATTTCTTGGTGAATGGATGAAATTTCCAGTTGTAAATCATTCACCTGCCTTCTACCATCCTGAAGAATGAAAACCACCAAATTGTTATGTGTAGTTCTACATTCCTAAACAATGTTGTAATCTCAAGTAGCCCCGTGTTTTTGCATACCTTAATTTCTTTGGACAAATCACTGGGCTTCACCATTCGGGCATAGTGGAGATTCAACAGTGTTCTCTCAAACTCCAGCTGCTTTAATTGAAGCACATGCACCTTCTTTATTGATTCGAGAACATCTATCCTGTAGATATTAATGCAAGTTATTTAATGTTTGCATTGCAAAAGGGGTAAAACACAGATATAAAACACAAATTTCGGACCTATTTTTCTGCTGAAGAAGAGTTTCCCGGATTGTTGCTGCTGGCATTTCTTCAATTGATAATCCCTGACTGTCCTTCTTATTTTCATCCTCTCCTCCTTCACCACCATGTTTACCCATTAGATCTAGCATTTGATCATCCTTCTCTTCCTCTTTATTCTCTTCATCAGCTAAAAATAAGTAAAGAACATATTCAATCAGGACTGACATTTTGACTTCCAATGATTTTCTACGAATTCAAGTTCCACTATTTGTTCGATGACTTACTAATCACAGCTTTTGCAGCAGCCTCTGCCTCTTGCTTAACGAATTGATGCAATGCAATTAGAATCTTCTTTTTAGTTTTTAGGTGAGAAATAACTTCCATTTCTCTTTCTTGATACGTGACCAAAGCTTGTAAAAGAAGGCTGTATTTGTTAACAGTCTTGTATCTAAATCTATCTGTTATCCTCGATTCCATTTTTAAGCTAAAAAATTGTTATGATGTGATCAATGTTAGTATATTGCATTCGCTGCAGTTAAACTATAAAAATGCTACATTCTGTATAAACATATAAAATGCAGTCTGAATATAGGAATTTTTAATACTCCTCCAATAAATCTTCAAGGCCGACCAATGCTTCATTGACATTTATATTCACATTTGCTGGTTGGTACATTTCCATTTCACTATCTTCTGCTGTTTCATCCTCATTTTCACCGTCCACATTTTCATCCTCGCCATATCCAAAAAACAAGTCATCGGCTGAGTTGCTATTTAAGGTTTGCATACTTCCCTTTTTATGAGCTGTTACGAAATGAAAGCTGACTCTTAAATAAAATCTTAATTTGACTAGAATTTATTTGCAAAATCAACAGTCCCATTTTAAAAACTAATTTCACAGTTAACCTTCAATATTGTCCGCTCGATGTTCCACATCAAGTTCGCTTGGTCGTGTGTGTGTTGAATCAGTTGGTACAGCATCCGTATCATGGCTTGCTGCTCGCAAAACAACGACCGAAGATTTTTTCGGCTGATTTACAGATCCATGGCTGGAAACACTGGCACGCTGTTCCTGAGATCCTCTTACTTGTTCTGAAGATTTTTCTATGTCCTTTGCTGCTACCGTTGAATAACGCTGGCTGACCTCTGGTTTACTCGCACGCTGTTTCTGCTTCAGCATATTGTCTGCAGAGCCACCGTACATGTCTTTTAGATCAGCATCGCTTGCTCCTAAAAACATCCCTAAATCATCATCAGTAACGTCAGGGTCATAGAATAGCTCATCTGCTACTTGTGCGTCAGTGATTTCTTCGATATCCTGGGCAGGGTCCTTCATTGCTTCTAGGATTTTACGTTTCTCTGCCCACTCACCGGGAGCTATGTAGAATAACGCGATGAGGAAAGCAAAAGAATGCTCAGCTCATTGTTGAAATGATAGAATATAAATATACGTAATTTATTATAAACAGGCTAGTACTGATTGGGGCAAAATGTTGTATGACATCATCGAATTCAGGTGCCGACTTTTTTGTCAATTCTTTGAGCATTTCAGCAGCAGACGCGGCAGCCATCGCCCATATCCGACGTCGTTCTGAAGCCTCCTGAGCAGCATCTTCTTTCTGCTTAATCTTGGCATGACTGGTGCTAACCGCAGCATTTGCTGCGGACGCAGTACTGTCTATCCGATGCAAACCAATGTTATATTAATAAACAATATGAATTCAAAATGTAGTTGATTTATGAACCTAAACCTACTTAATTCGACAGATTTTTCGGATGGTGCTGTAGTAGCTGCAGTATTTGTAGAGGAAGCCATTAGTTATAGCAGTCAAAGGTAAAAATTAACTATTCGATTTGACTTTTATACGGTATGAATCTAATAGTTGACACGTCATCAGAATAATTCGGCACCAAATATAAGAAGGAAAATATTTTGTTCCAGAGCGTTACTTAAAAACTATTGATCTTTACAATAAAATCGATTGACTAACGAATAGACGTTTTGCGTTTCAATGGCAAATAAATAATTTCGAAGCAGGAATGCACATTATAAAGGAAAGTAGATCTGTTTTAATAATACACATAGATAGGTATGTATGTAAGGTACAAACATTTAAACCATGAACCAACGTACTTCTTAGTGCTATCTTCTCAAGTTTTAACTTAACGTTACATATAAAACTTAGATCGTACTATAAAAGTGGATTAATTCACAAACATTTCATATTTTCTCATTGCCAGAGACTCGATTGCCAGGATCCTCCACAGGTCATAAAATAATGCAGTTGTCTCTGACAGAGTGCTCCTATTCTATCAGAATTTAAAATGTGTACAATAAACTGAAATAGTATAGTTTATCTAGCTAGATTTACATTAACGCGTTTCGAAAAAAAAGTTGGTAATCAATTAAGCATTTTCAAGCATTTCAGCCGATGGTCCAGCTGCACCTGCAGCCGCCGCTGCATCAGGATCTTCATCATTGTAAATATTTTCAGCCATTTGCCATACCTGTGACAAAATTAACTTCTTAAAGTACTGCCAAAGTATTTGTAAACTCGTTCATACAAAGTATCAATGAAGAAAGAGCACATACCTGCATGATATTATCTTCTGACACAGAACAGATCACCCAAGGTTCATTTGGATTCCACGAAAAGTCTGAAATCTTAGCTGTATGACCTCCATGAATAAACAAAAGCTCAGGTGGACCATCTTCAGCATCTTCTGGACTCTGTTCCTCTCCAATCTTTGACAAATCCCATACATGAAGCCTTCTATCAGTGCCAGAAGAAGCAAGGATAGTTTCATTATGAGGGGACCATTGTACTTGGAAAATTTCGTCTTTATGGGATTCAAACGAATGAAGCTTTAATTTGAGATTCCTCAAATCCCACAAAGCAACAGTCTAGGAAAAAGAGCAAAATTATGAGTTAAATAATTGTCAATACATTCAAAGTATTCAAGATAAAATTAAAATAACGAATACTCACTTTATCAGCACTGCCAGTTGCCAGAATGAACTCAGAATACGGATTAAAGGATAAACAATTTACTTCCGCCGTATGTGCATCGACAGTGTGGCTAGCCTTGCTTGTGTTATTTGATCGGGTGTCCCAAATCATCAGTTTCTAAAATGGAAGGAACAAAATTACTTACAATTAATCACAATGGCTATAAAAACAATATCTTAACACAATACTTCGCAAACGCAATTCCAAGCTGAATTGTTTATAGAAGCTGGAATTCCATTATTTCCATTTTTCATTTAAAAACACTGTACCTGGTCATCAGCAACAGATCCGAACAAACTCTCATGAAGAAGATGCCACGCTACATCTTCAACAACTGCAGTGTGACCAGTGAAAATGGTCTTAGCATCTATGATCCTATCACGGCCTTGAGCCACCGGTGGCATATTGATATCCCACAAACAAATTGTGTGATCATCAGAAGCAGAAAGTAAATGACCATTCAAGTTAGGGTTCCAGGAAAGACCATAACCCTCTTTCTGGTGTCCGCGAAGTCGCAAGTCAGGGTGGCATTCCCCACTTGGATCAGGCTTTGAGGGATGCTTGGTGTAATCAAATACGAGAACGTCTGATGATGGTGTCTTGGTTGCAATCACGCATGGGTTTTGTGGCATGTATCGAGCCCTGTTTACTTCACCTGCAAATAAAGATAGTTACATATTCTATTAGTATTGGGTTAATTTGCAACTCATAATAATAAAAACTAGATGAATGTATAACAAAAGTCAAATGATGCTGACTTTGCTTACCTTCATGGTTGATTTTTATTTCAATTTCGATTTTGCCAGAGACAGAACCAAATCCTCCAAAGTCACCCTTTTCACTCTCATAATGTGTAGCATCGTAAGTTGCATCTTCATTTGGTAGTTGTACAGACGCAATCAATAGGTGATTTTGTTCGTCAGATGTATGGGTTCCTAAGATTAGTCGGTGAACAGAGTAGTCTTTTCCTTCTGGCCTAAATGGAAAAAAAACAAGTCGAGGTTTATTATATGTGATATGTGCATTTACCAATTAATATATAACCCAACACTTTAATGCTGTGTTTTGTGACATACCTGACGACATCAGGAAGCCATTGTGCAGTAAGAGATGGCCATTCCAGCGCGTGGGTCATCACCAGGTCGTAAAGAAATGGAGTGTTTTTCTTCCATATCTTGTACTCTTCATTAATGACACGCTCCTCCACAGCTTCGTCAAAAACACCTATTACAGTAAAAATTAAGCAAATTAGTTAAGACATGAGAAACGGCTGATGAATGTTTACTGATGTCTAGAGCCATTGAATGTTGAACGTAATGAATCATAAGTCATTATAGTGTATAGTGCATTCATAAGCAGCTGTCTATATGAAAGATATTTGTCAAACAATAATTGAAAATCAACATACAACATAAGTTACGGAAAATTATTAATAGTCATTGTCATAAGCATTTTTGCTAACAACAACGGTACAATTAAAATGCCGAGTCAAAACTGTCAGTTGTCAGTCGGACAATTTTTAGTACACACAACTACTAAATTTAAAAACTTTTGATTCTTCAAAACACTTCTATTACTTACCGGCAGACATTATGAGGTTTGTTTCCAAATCTTGACACTTAAAATCCTTCCCACTGTTCCAGTCACCAATCTAAAACTTCCTAATAAAACTAAATGACAACGCAAATACAATAGTAGTGTTACAACACTTACTATCAACTATTTAAAGCCAACAACAACTATCAAAAACCGTTTGCTGTTTAAAAAATTCTTTTGGTTAAAATTACTTTCTCCCTTTTATCCTCATTTAAAATATTATTTAAAGCCTTAAAAAGTTGGAAGTAAAAGAAAACTTAAAATGCACAATTCGTGAGAAAGATCTGTCTGTAAAGAGCAGAGCCGACTTCCCTCTCGAATTGACAATGAAATTTACAAAAAGAGAACTCCGCTTCAAAGATTTTCTCTATCTGTGTTATGTATAAAACTTGGGTTCTTATTCAAAGCGAGGAATATACATAAAACCAAGTTTTGATAGGTTCATATATATATACTAAAAATGTACTTATAAAAAGTTCTTTATGGACATGGACTACCAATACTACAGCCGAGTTATATACCCAAGTACATTATCCTATCGACACGGCTACTTTGTAGTTGCTGATAATGCGAGATTTAGCCGAAGCGGATCAGTTTTATTCAATGCACTAGATGTAGAGTCACAACCTATTACTGTTCGGCTAAAAGCCAATATATACCGCGCTCTTCTTTTTTATGCCGAGAAGAATGAAGATGATCATGCCCTTTCGTAATGTACAGTGTGCTGGTGGTCTATCCGGTTTATGTAAAAGTCTTATTGATCCCTATACATAAAAATCTTTCTTTATATGGGAAAGGATGGAGATATGGATATACCTAAAAATTGTGCATGCGTTGCCTTTGCTTGTCCATGTTTATATGTTTCATGTATATATACTGTAAATAGTTACACTGACATGACGCTCTTATTATTCGGCAATCTCATCTCTTGTTCTCGCTACAGACATTGTTGAAATGTAGATCTGGAACTTGTGGAAGGCAGAAGAGATACTTGTTTCCCGTAAAGTAGAAGCTTCTGCTCCATACTTGAAATGTGTTGGACAAGATGAGCTTATAGATACTATACGCTTTTTTTTACTGCATGCGTGTTTCCCTAAGAGCTTCTGCTGTCTACCGGAAGCTGTAAGCGTGTTGATGCATTCCAGAATTAAAAGATATCGCTGCCTTACTCAAAACTACACGTTACAGTAGGAAATTAGAGTGGGTTGTTTTATAATTGGAAACTATTGGATCAATTTGTATTGTCTTTTGTGATAGTATTTTACTACACTACAGAATGTTGAATGTAGCGAAATCTCCAGTAACTTGATTGTGGCGTNGCGTGGCACGTAATGACACAATGCATATATCCAGTTCATTGGCCAGGTATTGCATGGGCGGGGGTAATGTGGAATACCTCTTCAGATAAATCGTGAAGTCGTGAAGTAGTGGATATGGATATCATTTGATTCGTATAGATTCTACTGTAATATTTTGCTTTGAGCAATACAAAAACGTAGTTGCATGCATTTAGTTTTTGGCTGCATATTTAGTGACATTAAAATAGTCTTTTATTGAGCGTATTTTCTCCACACACTAGTTACAATTCGAATTAAAATACTAGTGAAAGTTCATCAGTCGTTCTGTAATTTGGTTCATCTTGTTTTGGTCGATTTAAGAACGTTTACTGGCAAGGCATGTCCTCCTTACACACCTGTAAAAGTAACGATGAGTATTGAAAACAGTTACCTCTTAGAAAACTTTAAAATGAAATATAAGTAATTCGGTTTAAGATGCAATTAAACTACATCGTTTCGTTATCCACACTTTTGGTCATGTCATGTCATACCCAACCAAATCATGGGAAAAAGTAATAACTTATGCGATGTAACATGTATGTATCATTCTGTTTTTTAAAGTTAAACTTACGGTCTTGTATAAATCATGCGTACACTTTTCGAATCCCTTATATCCTTTGCAATTGTCATCGGTGGAGAAAGTACTTGCTGAAATTTAAAAATAAAAATAAATCATATATGGGGAGTTCAAACAAACCCCGATTTCAGAAGTATAGCAAATGCTTACAATTCTCATCAGCACACTTTTTCAATCCTGTCTTGAAATCTTCTTGAGCAGCTTGTGGGAGTACCTTCACTATTTCCGGCAAGCTCGTTTCGTTAAGATGTTTTCCATCATCAGTCAACTGGTTTAGGAATAAATTGATTATTTTTTTTACATGTT
>JAANSM010003100.1:0-13565 GCA_036850725.1 Orchesella villosa | reverse complement strand
TAAGTAGACCGTTGAACCATGTCATACTTAGCCTTCTTATCCCTAATGTAAACTGGCAGACAACAACTTTTTAGTGACGCATTGCGTTTCCTAGATCCTTTTCATCCCGTAAAAAATGGTTTGTCTTTTGACTATTTCTCTCTGAGTTTGAGCAAGAAACCGAGAGCGAGGGAAATCTTGGAGAGAAGGAAAGAATGAGACGTTTTGAGCCTACTGATTGTGACTTGGCTTGAGAGAGAGAGAGAGAGAGAAAGAGTGAGAATCTAGCTCTAGTCTTGGTTTATCTTCTTTATACTTTATATACAACACAATTTTTTGTTGTTTTCAGTGAGAAAAAGAGTGTGTGAGGAGCACGTAGAGAATCAAGCACATTTCCTTCTTATATACTCCTCATAAATCACATGCTTCTTGGAATTTCCCTTGCTTTTTCACTCCCCAATTTTACATCTAGAAAGAGAAATCTATATAAACTTATATACTATGAAAGGAACTTTTACTTTCCTTCTCACTCTCATGAATGAAAACATTGCATTTTAGCATAGGATTCACATATTCACGTAGAGAGAAAAGAGAGAAGATTGGGATTGCATGGTGCATGCAGTTATTCCAAGACCATTTTTCTAGTCCACTCCACTCCACATCACATCACAACGCGTTACTAGTTCACCACAGTATACCGCACCACACCACTGTTTGCTTGTTTCCGTTTTGGTAAAGGAAAGGAAAAAGGAGAGAGAGAAATATATTGCATCACACATTTCACATCAGAAAACGATTGCATTTTCAGGTCTGGCCTCTTTCTCACATGTTCATGGTTGAGACTCTCTCTCTCCTTCTCTCTCATATGGATTCTCGTATTGCAAAACATTTTCTTAATGTCAGACTTCTTGTGCGTGAGTGTCTCTTTTCCTTTTTACTTTCCGATGGAATGAGTATATAGCAGAACAGGTCACTATTTTCCCATGTACAAAAGACAATACATGAAACTCCGAGAGAATACACATAACTTTCACACGAGTAGGAGTAGAGTAGGAGTAAAACGCCATCAAATTTTCTTTATATAAACCGTTTATTTCATGAGGGGAGTTCGGAAGAGAAAAAACAACAGTAAAATTTTCTCTTTTCATGTCTACATTCTACTTATCTTGTGTTGTATTGTATTTGAGTTTAGAAACGTTGTGAGAAGAGCTGTTGTTCCAGCTGGAACAGGATCTTTGGATTGGACTAGTCTGAATTGGATTGAAAAGTGGTTCTCTTTCCATATGGTTCCATGTGGTGCTTCTTATAGCTGAGAACCATTTTGCTAAACCAATTACACATCCCTATTACTTGAAAACTTGTTGGGAAAATTGGTCCAGAGGACTGGAAAATTGTGGTAGTTAATCCAATCAAGGTGAAGAAGCTGATGTTGCCACCAGCGTTTCACACTTTCAGGAAGAAAAGACTTGATAAATATAATTCTTTAAGGAAGACCGTCTAGCGTCTCCGTCTTTCCTTTTCGATTGGTTCTGAAAAGCGGTGGAATTTAAGGAGAATTATAGTATATTTATTTGTGTTTATAAGCTTTCCTGATAGAAGGAGAAGTCGTGTCTTTGTGAGTGCAAAATCAATATACATTTTGTTAGATACATATTGACTGACAGAGAGAGTGAGAGTTTCAGAGTGCCGGCGGTTTGCTCTTGTGTAGATAACAATAATTCTTGCTCGTGTGCGTATAGCCTTGTCAAAATTTCGAGTGAAAGAAGAACAAACTTTGTTAATCCTCAGAAAAAGAGAGAGAGGCTGACTAGATCTCTTTGCATGTGGAGCTTTATCAGTCATAATATTTGAGAGGTGACTAGACAAGAGCACATTATAAGCTGGGAGGAAAACCAACTAACGAAATTAGAAAAGGACCACTTGATTTCAAGGGAATGGTGAAAAAGTAACGCGTTCAAAATTGGGATCCATATGCCACGCCGTTCTAGCTGATAAGATAAGGTAAGAGCAAAGCTTACAGTATTTTTTCTCATTGAAAATCCACCAAATTTCCACAGAATATCTTCCTTAAAAGACGACACTTATTGAATCTACTTATCATTCAATTTTTTGACATTTAAGTTAATACTTGGTTGACGTTTAAGTCAGGCAAACCCGAGTTATTGCAAAAATGTATTTAATTTTTTTCATAAGTTCTTCATTTCAAATGTTGTCTTGTAAAAGTAGCAAGCGTCAGCAATTACGTTGAGCTGCTTTTCCTGTCACTAGAGACTTTTGTTCTTTCCTTGCATTCCCAAAAGCAAAGGGTAACGAGGCGATGACTAACTTTGAAAGTTGGAGAATAGTTTTTATAAAGTAAAATATAACTAAAACAGAAGCAGTGTGAGAGTGAACAGCACTGCACCACCCACAGCTGCAGAAAAAGTCAAAGTTTTGACAAATAGAAAGGAAAAATTGAAGCTTGTATAATTCTCTTGGCGTAGGTTTGCCCGTTGCTCAGGGCTCAGGGGCGATGAAGAATCCCACGGTTTTAGTGTTTCAGCAACGAGAAAGATATGCACTAAACGACACGGTTGCTTGTCTCTCTCTCTCGCTTTTTGTTATCGGAGAAGATAAGAGAGAAGGCGAAGCAAGAGAAGAGGGGGAAATTACTTTAACTTTAGGGGAAAAGTTAGTTATATTGATCAAATTAAGTCATTAGTCGACTTTTAGTTGTTAGTTCCTCCAATTCTAACTTGCTTTTTGCCTCTTCTCTTTTCCTTTGCTTGCTGCTCTATTACTCTCCATCTCATTTAGCGTTTTCTTGTCCTTGTTCATCATATAAAAGAAAGTTAATATAGAACATAACATGACGAAGCCAACGTAAATAGGTATTTTTCTCGGAGCAAAACACCTCCTTGTTTTGTTCATCAACATTTTGTTTTGTTTGCCATTCCTAAATTGCCACACACTTTATGACAAAAGGACAAGAGAGACGAGAGACTTTTCCTGTGTTGAAGTATAAATTAGGAAGCTGTACAACACCACAACATAACCACCCACAGAAATATGGCATGTCAACGTCAACTCATTCTGAGTAATATGGAGTAATAATTCTTATATTTGTATATAGTAAGCTTATCCAGCAATTGAAAAAGGGCTAAAAATATGTGTCCTTTTCCATCCTTTTTCTACTAACCTAACAAGCAGTCTACTCGGTCAAATAAACAAAACACGCTCTAGGAAATTTGGGAGGAAATAAGCCTTCTTAAAGTCATTTCCACATCCCCATCCAACACAACATAACATTTTCTCTCCTCTTCTCCACTTCTGCTTACTGCTCCACATTCTACAATTCTACATCCGCTCATAAATACCTGGAATGAATGACATGTTCAGAAAAGCCTCTTAGGAAAAGACACATTCTTGTTTTGTTAACTGGGAATCCAAAAATATATACATGGAAAAACAAGGAAAAGAAAGGGCTTACGCGTTATTATGCCTTTGTATCACGTATCACATCACTTTCTTAACATAGAAAACATGCCACACATCTTAGTTCCTACTTTTTCAGCTTGGAAAGTTGGATAGGTGAAAAACATGCGGGTTTCTTGAAGAGTTGGAGAAGTGTAGTTGGGTGTTTAGCCTTGTAGATAAGTAGCCATATATTCCAGATGGATAAATATAATTTGGAAGAGGGAGAAGTACATACTACTTGATTATTTTCTTGGGGTAGGGAGGTGCGGTGTACGCGGTGTGGTGTTGTAACTGACGCACTTCTTCTTCTTCTCCTTCTTATCTTGAGCTTGTGTGTTCCAAGCTCTTGCCCAAAACACTTTGAACACTTGGAATTTTGAATCTGTACTACTTGATTATTTTCATGGGGTAGGGAGGTGCGGTGTACGCGGTGTGGTGTTGTAACTGACGCACTTCTTCTTCTTCTCCTTCTTATCTTGAGCTTGTGTGTTCCAAGCTCTTGCCCAAAACACTTGGAATTTTGAATCTGTTTCCCCTACTTTCATAACAAGGTTTTAGAATTACACATGCATACTTAGCTAGGAATGTATGTATGATGGGGAGGAAATGAAATTAGGATGCTAAAAGCTTCCATGTAGATATGCTTTTAGGAGCTAATATAATAACAGCGCTGCTAGCTATAAGCAATAAGCAACTTGAAACATGACATTAAATAACGAAAAGTAAAGTTCAAACTAGGAAAATGAAATTATTACGTTCTTTTTAGAGACCTGTTTGGCATGCTCATGTCATCTTTGAATGCATTACACGACGAAGAAATGTTTGAAAACAGTTTGTAATATTGCTATATTATAGATTCCACATATGCCGCAGTAACATGCTGTCTATACACTAGCAATATCTACAAAAATACATAAAATATTACTAATTAACTGTCATAGCTATATATTTGAAAAGGGAGTTTGCAAAAAGAAAAATAATGTTCATAATGATCATCATCATCATCTTTACAGTCATTATCATGAGTAGAAGAGGAAAACAAGATGCGGAATGCGCGACATAATATAATACCACCCTCTCCTTCTTAAACCCGACAACTTGTCTAGTTTCGTCTAGTCTCCTTCTCGCGTTGTATATTTTAGTAGGTAAGTTGTGAGTGAATAATTGCCAAACCCATTTCCCCCAACACCTGGGTCTTGTTAGCCTTAATATGCGTTTGGTTTCGTTCTCTGGTGGTGGTGACTGGTGTTGATGGTGTTAGGTATTTTTTTGTGCGGGTGTGTTGTGATAGTGAAAATAAGCGTGAATTTTATGGGCTATTTGACCACGGCTCACGAGCATGAGTTTCATTTTAACTAGAAAGAATATAAAGTGGCAACTGCAACGCTATGCAATCCAATTCGTTGAAAAATTTCGGAGGAATAATCCACAAGGGTATACTACATGGAGCTATATAGCAAAAGAGATGGAGTAGATGTAGATGGTATGGAGGAGAAGAGGAATAGTCGAATAGTCAATGAAGCAACAGAAAATAGTAAGTATGCAAAAAGGTGTAATAGCTTTTTGCATGATGAGGAGGAAGTTTGAGAAATTTTATCAATTATACTGAGCTCAACTCAACTTGAAATGCTTTTCCAAACAACTTTTCTGCTGTCTCGTATATATATATTCTCTTATTTCCCAATTACCTTTATGTTTAATTACTAAAAACAATGGAATTTTGCACAAGAAGACCAGAGTTTCCTTCGAAAAGGGATGTGTTGTCATTGGTCAAAAGTTTTTGTCTCCGCTTCCCTTCCTCCAAGCTCGTAAAATAAAAGGTAGAAGTGGAAAGTACGCAACTAATTGTGTAGAGGGCTTTAATTTTGCACAAGAAGACTAGAGTTTCCTTCGAAAAGGGATGTGTTGTCATTGGTCAAAAGTTTTTGTCTCCGCTTCCCTTCCTCCAAGCTCGTAAAATAAAAGGTAGAAGTGGAAAGTACGCAACTAATTGTGAAGAGAGGGCTTCGAGAATTCGAAGGGAAATGTCGTTGCCAGAGACTCAAATGTGAGATGAGTTGAATGAATTATCTATAGAAAGTAGAGTCAACAGTGCTGGAACATTCGAACTAAACAGGAGCGGAGTGGAGCTGTAGGGATAGGCGTGTATTTTCAAATTTTCCTGTTGGATCTCTTTTATATCCCTAAATTTATAATATGGAAAATGGAATGTGTGAAAAGGAGGTAACTTTTTAGAGTCAACCGTTCCAATTCCAATTCTAACTTTCACAATGGACGACATGGAAGTTGAAATATTTAACGTTTTATATATATGTGTGTATTATTCAGATTCAGATGATAATAATAATGGTCAGAGTTATGCTATAGAACTACATATGTTTTCAGAATTTCAGATTCATGCGTATTGAAAGAGAGAATTATATTGAAAAAAAATTACATGATTTAGTAGTCACCTCATGTTGCATTGCGGTGGGTAGAGAGTAGAGAGAAGAATTTTTTGAATGGAATATATGTGTGGAATCCATTCCGCTAGAAAGAAATTTATAATAATATATATTATACTTTCACTTTAGATAGGATTAAACAAGTTACCAGTTGTATGAAAAATGTGTATGTTATAATGTTATGCAACGAACACGAGGACTAGCCCAACTGGAAAAAGAAGTATAAATATAAAACGCAATGCATATAAGTTACAAAGAGGCAATTCCATTTCCATCTTTTCTGAAATGCAAACTGAGTCTGGCTCAGTTGGTTCTATGGTGAGAGAAAATTGCCTCCTTTCCTTTCTCCATCTTCTCACTTCTTGAATTCAAGGTCTGTATATAGCTAAGGCGCTAACAAGTAACAAGTATTATGAAAGCCGTCCTACTCCTGCTCTAAAATTCCGAAACTACAACATTCTTCCTTGTTTTTTGCCGGTCAGACGAACCAGGAGCAGGCCATGGCCATAATCATACCCCACCACACCAGACCATATATACCAAGACTACGTTTGCGAAATAATAATATGGTAACGCAAACGACGGAGAGAAAGACAAGAAGACACAGGCCAAACTGTATCCCTTTTCTATTCGCTCTTCCTTTCCGTTTTCTGCAGAAACAGGAGAAGAAGAAGAAGCTCAGCTTCCAGAGTCGTCTTTCGTCTTCCCTTTTTCCTTGCTCATGCATTTATCATGAGAACGGAAGGGAAGAGCTGTATATTTATTATGTGTGTGTAAAAGTTGGGAATTGGAATTAGGCAGGTCGGTTAGATCTCAACTGTACATCAACATTTAGGCGTAGAGTCGGAACATGAACCTTCGTGGAGAGTACAATTCACAGCAATAATAAAATACAAAAATGTCGCCGAAGTCTTACACTTCTCCACACCTCCATATTCACACATTTCTTTAATGGCAATAGCTCAGTTTCATGTGTAAATATCAAAGTTGTTTTTAAAGAATAAACATTTGATAAAACTTCTTCATTCATGTCCAGACATATTACTATCCCTCCAGATTCCTATTAGGTTCCTTCCTTCCTTTCTTCAATCTCCATCCATTCTTATTTGTTTGATGATATATCGCTAAAGTTTCCTTTGAGAGGGGATGAAGATGTATTACGTACTATATGTCGTAAACACACGACATGTTTTTTACTCAACAAACTGTAGCTCTCTCTCTCTGTAGTTTAGTTTAGTATACTATTCTGCACCCCAGCTTCTTCTTATCAATATCATTCACACCCCGTTCTCTCCAGGAACCAAACTACAAACTCCAAATCTACACAATACACAACGACGACGACAACACCATCGCATATTATGTCTCTATTCTCTACCTAAAGGCGGGTAAAGCCTCGTGTCCTCGTGAAGTGCTAAGTAAAGGAGCCAGTTAATGTTTGTGAAGTTGATTGTATTTTGCGTGGGAAACGTGATGAGGATATGCTGATATATGTTTATATGATTTCTCTCCATCACCATCATGCATCACCCACACACATTTCAAATTCCAATTCACTGGATTTCTCCTGGAGTTTTTGTTGTGATACGAAATTTCATTTGATGATGTTTTGTTATATAGTGTGCAAGAATATCCTCTGCTTAATAAATTCTTGACGCTGAAAGGTGTTTCTTCTCAATTTGTCTGGAGGAGAGAGAGAGAGTTACGGAGAGTAACGGATGCAAATTTCCCTTTATGTGAGCTGACGGCTCGGCAAAAGATGAAAGATTAGTGGGGATAATGATTATTTTAACAACCTGTGTGTGTGTGCTTTAATAAACGGGCTTAAGTTGGAGTTTGGAGTTGATGTTCATGCTGATTTTGATGCGGATGTGAAATGTGAATGAATGAAGCTTGCTTTCCCTTTACGTTGGAGGAGAGAGATAGCTTAATGAAGGAGTAGGAGTGGATCTTGTTCCTCTTCTTGTGATATGATACTATTTCCCGTCATATAGATATTTTGATTGGGTTGGGAAATCTCATCAACGAAGTCGAAATCGAAGCCCAAGTCAAGAATTTGTGGGGATATTTGATGTATATGAACTTTTATATGATATGGCATATAAAAGGCATCAAATGACTGGTTAGCGTGATGCTGAGATTATCAAGCGAGAAAGAGAGAGAGAGAGAGAGAGAGAGAAGAGATCAGATGAACGAGTGGGAGCCTCTGAGCCTCGTCTCCTTTGTCGGAGGAAGTGGAGGAAGAGGAAGGAAAAAGGCGAAAGCTTTTTTTGGTATCATGTGGCGTAGGACAAAAGCCCTGCAGTTTTGTCACGTGAAGCTAATTAATTGCCTGGCATTTCGTGTACATAAGCGGGCTGATCGTGATCACTCAAAAAGATCGAGAATTCCACTAGCATCTATATAGCCTTCTAGCTAGTTAGTAATTTTATCTCCCAGGATAAACTGGCGGGTCTGCTTGTGAATAGACTCAAGTTTCAAAGAGGAAAATATATTGAACATAAAAACACTTTGCAAGTTAGAAATTAAATTTTAATTCCTTTTTTCCATCATCCTTTTTCCACTTATAATGAAATGAATGTGTGTTTTGTGTGTGAGTTGGAAGCCGTATTGTTTAATTTACTGTCATAAAACCCATAAAATCTTCGCATGGAAATAAATAAATGATGATGAAATTGCGTTTCTTCATGTAATTAACAAAGTTTACGGGTATATATATCCATTCTATGCTTGTTTTTGTTGTCGTTCTGATTGTCACTCACCCTTTCAACCTTTCTATTTTTGGTAAACGTAAAAACACAAATAGGGTGCAATGCAAAAAGAGAAGCATAAAACACACATATATTTTCTCGTGCACTTTTTGAGCCATTTTGCAAAATGACAAACGCAATAACAATCAGTTTACGGAAGCTCTGCATTCTGTTTACAAATGTGTGGTTGTATTTTGTGGCTTGGCTTGTGCCTATAATAACTAAGCTGTATTTTCCTGGACAAAGTGTTTTTTATTCGTGTGTGAATACGAATTGTGAGTGCGTTGCATTTGTAATTGTAATCAAAGTGAAATATTTATTGGGGGTAAATTCATAATGGGTTTTAGTCATACAACATGACTCTTCATCATTATGAATATCATGATAATATTACATAGAAAATATGCATATTCACAAAAACTCCTTACTACCATTTTACATTTCCACTGCTTCAACTTCCACCTTGTCTTTTTGAAAGTTTGAAATGATTTAGCGTATGAGCATATGTGTGAGCCCAAAAATGTGTACTAATAAAGAGTGAACATTCCATGTAGAGAGTAATCCACAGAATAGTTAATGTCTGGTCTGGCCTAATGACTCCCTTTTGGTTGGAGCAATGGGATCATGCATCATAACACTTCACACACGCTAGCCCATTAATATCTGTCGCTCTTATTACAGGTGCAGTACAGTGTGAGAGTCTTTTACCAGTAATGGGGGAGAATTATAGGACATGACATTTAGAAGCATGTAAAAGTATAGGTATGAAATAAAATGAATGCATAATATTAATATGTATATCAGCATAAAGTCATAAATAACTTCTTTATATGTGCATTTCTATAAGATTTGTCTTGTATAAAACTTTATTATTATTCTTATTATTATTATTAAGCGTCAATTGAATATGTGTATAGTAGACGATAATATACAAAAGTAAATGTTCAATTCACTTGAAAAAACGGAAAAGTTTATACTAGTTAGAATGTGAATGAAAGTCGCCTCCAATTTGACATAGTTTAGTTAATTTTACAAAATTTGTAAAATTTAAAAACGTATGAGTATATATTTAATATACTCTAATACGCGTACAGTTTTCTAAACCAGTTACATCCACACTTTTTAGCTATGAATTTAGCTTAGCTTTTTAGCTAAAAGTGATTTTTAGTAATCTGCTACGAAACATGTTATCAATATTTTATTATTTGTTTAGAATAACGTCGAAATGAAACATTTTTGCACTTGAAAATTTCTCTTCTTTCCACTCAGATTTCTCCCCCTGAAAATTTCTCATTCTTGTCCCAACCCGCATACATCAATTTATATACTTCTTCCTTGTTTACTTTTCCTCCAAAATGAAATCCTCAAGTGGCAATATCACCCATCTAACAACACCAATACGTAAAAGTATCATTCTGCAAATCATCTCCCAAGCACCAAATACTTAGGACTTGAGTAAACATGTAATAAAAACGATACAAGCAGGAATTCTTCGTAAATTGGCTTCAGAATCATAATTTGGCAATACGGTAAGAATGAGTTGCACAGCTGAGATGATCCTCTACCACACACACACACTATGCACAAAACAACTTAATATAAATGATACTTGCCGCAGTAATCTTGGTCATGTACTTGTACACGTGCGCTATAATTATATACTGCTGGCTGTAGCGAACGCATTTAATTACGTGCCCGGTTTGGTTCGTTGAATCATCCTACATCCTACTTCGTTCATACAAGAAATGAAATGAAATAGAGAGAAGCCGAAACCAAATAAACCAAGAGCGGATCATTTTTCCTCTCTCGCATCTCGATCCCACTCGACTCTCCAAACTCCTATCCAATGTATCTTTGGAGAGAAAGAGGCTTCCTTTAAGTGGCATGTGGGATGGGAAATCCTGACCATTTCACTGTAATTAACGCCAAAGATCCTTACAAAATCTCACATTTATCAGCTATTTATGCTACACATAACTTGCAATTAGTAACTCAAGCTACTATTTTCTCCTATACCACATCATATTGATTTACTGGCTAGGTAGGGAGATGCTTGGCTGGAATATATTTACTCTTCCTTTTGAAAATAAGTTGGGCTTGTGAGTTTCGACTTGCGAACTAATAAGTACGCATGTAATAAGGCAATGTCTGTCCTGGTCTTGATTCTTGATGTTGGAAGTTAAGCTCGAGCCGAAAAGTCAACAATAAATTTTAGTTACAATGGTATGTTTGGGGTGAAGAAGATATAAATTTATGTGGTGTCCGTCCACCCGTCTCGACTGCAAAGAGAGAGAGAGATGGGATGGGTTGCGATTTAATGATAGAAATGGTTGAGAGTAGGAGTACAGTAGGATTATATTATGGTCTGTAAATGGCAAAGGAAAGCAAAGCTAAATTAAAGGAAATCTTGTATGCTACGTTCATTTTCGGATATTTTTGATAGTATATTAAATATTTTTTAGAGATAATTTCGTTTAAAAGAAGAAAAGAAAGGAAATAACCTTAACAAATGAAACATTTTTGCGATTAAGTAATATAACTACAATGGAAGGATTTGAGAAAATTGATAAGATTCAACGTCATTTTTAAGTTTTGTTAAGTGTTTATAAATTAATATTATAAGAAGATTAGCAATTCATCATCGCAAAAGTTTAGTAATTCTGAAATTCTACAGCGCAGCAGTGTGAACCACAATCAGTTATAAATCACTGTAACATCTTTCAAGACGTGTGTTGTTAAGAAAAATGGTAAAATCTGCAAACATTTCTTTCATCTTTGGATCATCTTTTTTTGAACCATTGTTAAATCTTCCAAACTTGGGAATTAACGGATTAAAGCTCACAGTTGGCGGCTATATCCGTTGGAATTGTTTAGCATTCATTTTCTTCTCACATAAAGTGGCTAAACAAGACCATCTTCGCTTTTACAAGAATATCCAATAATCTTTCATAATATATCTATATCTCTTCAAAAGTACCTTTCTTTCCCAAAAAATTCCATATAGCACACATTCACATTCATTCACATTTTGTGTGCAGAGTCCGACCTCTTACTACCTTCCTACCTACACGCAAAGCAGACACAGACGGGCAATCAAAATCAGCAAGATGCGGGCCCAGTCACGCTCCTCCGCTTCCCTCACATTTTGCATAATGCATATATCTATCTCTCTCTACTCGTTCTATACTTTATTTTATGATATTACAAGTCCCCGGCAGGTTGCCGAAATTGATCTTTTATGCAAACAAGTATGATACGTTTTCCCAGAAAATAAATTGAAAGCAAACTGAAAGCCAGATTATTGTAGTCAAATACACCCATCTACATCCACATTCTCTCTCTCTCTCTTTTCCTCTATTTTGCATGGGAATTTCATTACACAATTCCCATGTTAAGGGATCCTTTTTGATCCCGTAGAATAAATGAAGGCAAAAGTATAAGTAGTTTTAGTTATCTTGCATAAAATACACTCTGTGTACAAAAAGTACAAGCTACAAATTGAGATGGTAAAAAGAGAATAGAGAACAGAGCAAGAGCAGATGTATCATCATATCAATAGGAAAAAATTATGTATGCACATTATTACCATGTACAATTTACAATACAGTTCACTATCTGCATTTTAATGCCAAAATTTCAATGAAAAATCTCTACATTCTCTACATGTCTACACATCTCCATCCATTTCCCATTTCATCATCATGTTTTTGTAGAGAGAAAAAAAACTACAAAAAAATTGCATATATTTCATATTTTTCATCTCTCTTTCTTCCTCAAAGAGTTGCTCTTTATCAGATTAGTAAAAGGGGGAAATTAATCAAGCCCTGTTTCTTTCGCACACTTGCTGGTTTGTATTCCTAATTCGTATCATATTGCACAGCAAAAAAATGGAGGAAAACTAAAGCTCGTAAATCGTAAATTTTAAGGACAGAGTAGCAATAATAAAAAATCGTGAAAAATTCTTTCCTCAACATGTGGCGCTTAACTCATGCAACATTCATTCATTCACTCATTCAGATTATTCCGAGATTTACAAGGTGGAAACACGTTTTTAAAGCGAGACAGGAGGTCCCCATCTCTATATTTTCAGATATCAGATACCATACGCTGTGTCATAAGGGTTTTTGGTCGTGTGGTGTGGTGCTGTTGGTGTTTTAAAGATGAAAAACTAGGGAAGGCAGGTGGTGAGAGTGTAAATCAAACGTAATAATTGAAAAGCTTCATATCAAGTCAAGTTGTCACAGCTTTTGCCAACTCAAACCCTTTAAAAAAAGGTTGGCTCACACAGTTGAAAATATGAAATGAGTTTTCTGGACATTTTTTGTTCGTACCTTACATCATCCACATCCACATCTTTATCATTTTTCTTTATACTATTCACCTTCCTTTCTTTCTTTCTCGACAAATAATAATGTATTTTCGTAGTAAAATGCAAATCTTTATTTTTTGCACTCGAAAGTCTCAAAGAAAAATGAATGACGGGGGAGGAGGCGTATGTGAGTGTGAGCCTTGGTGAGAGAGCACACACGAAGAAGGATGTCGAGAGGAGTTGACTATGTGGCTGGTTTGACTTCTCCTTTTTTCACGATCAAAAGGTTTAAAAGTGCTCCCGTCTCGCCTAGTGTGGAGAGCGAATGAATAAGAATAAGAATGCAAAAAATTTGTTGTTTGAATTGGAGAGCGAGAGTAAAGCTGAGCGAGCTCCTTTTTTCCTAGTGAATCTTTTTTCTAAAGCAAATAACAAGAGTTTTACTGTGCTTAAAAAGAGGAAGAAGAAGAAGTCCACGAAGAAAAAGTTAAGAAGAAGAATGAAAGAAAGAAAAGGAGAGAGAATAAAAGAAAGAAACATTTGTGGAGAGTGGAGAACGAGAGAGATATGCATCATGAATTCCGTGAAAAAAAAGTATATCACATCACAAGATTTATTTATTGCTTT
>JAANSM010003099.1:0-13566 GCA_036850725.1 Orchesella villosa | reverse complement strand
TTCCTACCTTGATTCACCTAATTCAGTCAGATACTCTCGATAAAATAATCCCACTCCTGATGATGAAATTTTTGCAACATGTTCCATGTATATTTCAACTTCCGCTTCAGCATCAATTTCACTTCCCAATTCGATCATGAAGAAGTCACGTTCGTCATCTTCGCTAATCCCCGAAATATCTAAGCGCTGGTCTGGTGTCGCCGTCAATGTAACCTATTAATGGATTGCATGTTTTATTAAGTGCCAAATTAAAGTAGAAAATTGATACAAAATTATATTAGTACAATAAAGTGCTGTTTGTTTTTTGTTACCGTAATAGAACTTGTGTTGACTGTGAGCTCATTTGTATGTAAAACAATGCGTGAACTACGTTCTTGATTCACCCCAACAATCCTAACTTTTCCTGGTGCAGTAAATTGTGGTCCGACAGTATCATCATTATCTAAGATGACCCTAACTTCAACATCGTAGTGAGATGGAATAAATGTGTTATTTAGTCGGTACAGTGGTTCAATATTAGCGTTTCTTTTGATGCCATCATCTCTCTTTCCTGGAAAACCTCTTAGTCGAGGTTTGATCTGCAAGGGTAGCTGTGCTAAGCAAACACCTAGCAGCAATGCTGTTGTCAAAATTCTAATTAATTCCTTCATTTTGAAGTGTATTGGTAAATCTTAAGTTTTAAACTTAATTGCTAGTGTTGCGAGTTTACATGCAACTTTAAATTATAAGAGATAGAATATCTCATTTATGTATGTAATTTAAGTTTAAAAAATTCCAGTAATGACAATGATGGGTTGCAATCAGAAGCACAAACAATTGATTCATAGCCCTGTCTGTCGCTCAAAGATCATGCAGAAAGAAGGGGAAGCATAAATCACTCATTCTTCGAGGTTTTCAGAAAAATGTTCGTTTCCTTTTGGTTAGATTTTCATTGTGCAAAGACAAGTATCCAGTAAAAAATCCCTGAAGCATATTTATTCATAAATATATGCCTGATCTCACCTCTCATGTTAATCTACCTCTAATCCACCATTTATGCCATGGATTTGATGAATTCTCAGAGGATTAAGATTATTGATGCGGGTTAAACCCTTAAAAATGAAATCATTTAATCTGTGTGCATTCATAGTCCAGATCAGAAACTTTAAACATGACATATACGTACGTATATACATGTGTTTTATGATCGTGTCTTTTATTGTTCACTTACAAAATAAATTTATCACATGTTAATATTATCTTTTATTGTGCATTGTGTACATGAATCATTATTATTACAAATTATTCAAGAATGTCCGGAAAACAGCTTGGTTCCTTGAAACCCATTTTATATTATTTTGTATATTTTCAATGGAAGTCTGCAACGTTCCGCTGACGGGCTCCAACGCTGCTTCATTATCTCGCAAAAATTTCTGTACATCGGTTACATCATAAGCCTTGTTCAAGGTATTGCTTAATGTTGTAATCACACTTGAAATCATGCTCACTCCAAATCTAGATAGAAAAATAATTACCTCGTTTGATTTAACCAGCATAATAATTATAATGAACAACTTTAACGAATTTAAAGAGGAATTTTCAACGGAAGGCACATATGACATTTAAACAAATTATTCCTCAACTATGCGTACCTTCTTTGAATGGTATTGAAGTTGTTACGAATGAAATTAAATGCGAGGTCAACACCAATTGAGTTTCCAGCAACGGCTTGCATAGCTGTTGCACGGTGACTAGTTTCGATTCCCGATGTTTGGTCGATGGACAGATCCAACAACCTAATATTTAAAAAATTATGTTTGCATTTTGCATGTATTTACAAATTTTCTATCCTGGCAATGAAAAATTATTTTATACAAAATCTTGATAATTTTTTACCTCGCCAAGCGGAATGTAGATTTGGAACATGCTAATGATCGAATCAGATTCGTTTTGGTCACTTCTCTATCGGCCACAAGATATCTGAGCCAATGCAAAATTCCATTCCGTATCTCCTCCATTTGCCACCGCTGTGCAGTAAACGAACGGCCGAAGATCAGGGAAAATGCTGGTTACAATAGGGAAACATGGATTACATTTTGTTGCTTCTGCAGATCTTAATTTGTAGATAGACCTTTAAATTTTAATTTCTAATCTACAACTACATACATCGTATTATTCGAAGGATCCGTCATCCACTCAGCATACTTATCTTTGGAATATTGAATACAATCAGAATCACCAAGATTGCATGCCCATTCAAATAGTCTGTTTCTCAAAATCGTTGCACTTCCAATAGGCTCGTTTGGTTGGGGATCAATATTGATTTCTGTTAGAGTGTCCTTCACCAGCCCAACTATGTAACTCTAATTTAGATAAATTTAATTCCATAACTGTAATAAACTAACTGGAAAATGCTATTATTATGATAATTATTCAAAAAATATATGAGGGGCATGCTAACCTTGAAAGCAGAAAGTCCAGCAGTACGAGCTAAAAATCTATATGGCTTTGCCATATTAGTTACAAACGAAGTCCAAGGAGTGAGATGTCGTTCGTTCTTTAAATACATTGTAAGGTTTAGAGCATCAGTCAGGTCCGAGTAACCTATGAAAATTTTAATTTTACGCTGAAAAAACCTTTAAAATTTAACTGGATATCATTTTGTGCTGTAATATCGAAGAGTAGTACCTGCATACGCAAGATTTAAACTGTCATCAACAAGTGCACTTCTTGTTTGAGGGTCGAACACAGTGTGGTCCGTGTGAAGCTGTTCAATAATAGCCCTAAGGGAATTCCTATTATAGTTGACACGGTAGTAACCTTTGATAATGCAAAATTGTGCTTATATTACTAACGATAATCATAACATGGCAAAGTATTTAAAGCCATTAACATTAACAACGTAAATGCTAAGTATACTAATCGTAAGTACTGGTACCTGTTTGTCGTGGATTAACAATAAACCACTGTACACTAGCAATATTTTGAAATATTAGAGGGTCACTGGTTTTCAGCCAGTTCACTGCACTTGTATTGACTTGTGAATCAGTAGGCAAGAAAAGAGATATGGGAATATCCCACGTTGAAGGAGTTGGATCATTACTATCGTCAAAATCGGGTTTGAATTTTTGCTACATATAGTGAATAATGTATTCATGAGTTAAGAGTCATTATATGTAAGTACCCATAAGTTTTAAACTTATTCAGTAATTTCTTATGAGTAATTCTGTACCTGTGTGAAAACAATGCTCGGACTGCCTGGCGTCCATTGTACCAAAACAACTGGGAATCCACTTTGAAGTGTCCACGTGTCCATAATTGACTTCATGGTTAAGCCAGTAGGAATGAGACCCGGCATAGAGCTGATATGGTCATCGATAACTTGAAATAAATCGTCTTGGTGGGCATTGTCATATTGGCTAGTAGTTCAGGCAATAAATTTTTTTTAGCAAAGTGTGAATATTTTTGCTTTGGTAAGTACTTGAGTTTTTTGAAAAGTTTTAGTAGCATTACAATTTAAGTAGAAATTCTGTCACCGAATCTCTCATAACAGGCTCTGACAAAATAGCTTCTAACATCCTAACCATCGCGCATCCTTTACTGTAAGTGATTGTGTCAAACATGATTCGAATTTCAGTTGGTGTCGTAACGTTGTAATGAACAGGATGGGTTGCACTGGTCACATCATAATACCTAAGGATCGGACAAAGTCATTTCACCGTTATCATATTAAAGTATTAATGTGAACTTCCACGTGGCACTACTGCTGACTGCATTGATTGTTTGAATCATCAAATCATGTTTTACTGTACATGGCACGTTGAATGGCATCCGACACCAAAGTGTCCAACGGAAGCATATCCTCTAGACCGACATCCATCATCACAGTGTTCGAGTAGTATGAAGCAAAGCCTTCATTTAGCCACAAATCTGAAATAGGAGTTGTACAACATATCGATGTAATTTATTTTTAACCTTTAAACTGTAGATATAATTTTATATAAACGTTCTAAGCTGACGGAAGTCAATCTGAATTAATTACCATCCCACCACCTCAACGTCACTAGATTTCCGAACCATTGGTGAACCTTGATGAAAAAAATAACACGTGAACAGATCAGAAGATATAAGAATAAATCATCGAAATTGATTCATCAATGCTTTAGTTATATCTTTGCAGACGTACAAGCTCATGTGAGAGGGTAATGGCTGTAGAAATCCTGTCAGCCGCTGTCGCAACACCTTCCTCGATAAGCAATCGGTTAAGCCTATGAATTACAGGACATTTATACATAAAAAATGTGGCATGTGACAATTTTTTTACAGGATGTTTCATACCGGATATGAGTTAAATGTGTCGTTTTACCTATATGTATTTAATCCCCTGTTGAAATTCGTTTCATATGACATTCAAAAAACGCATAAATTTGTTATCGTGATTTGCATTAATAATACTTTCATATGAAGTGTAAAAAACGTCTGAATAATGGAAAATCTAAATAATTTGGTTTAACTAACCAGTTCTCCATAGCCCCAGATCCAAAATGAGGAACTGAGATTTTATCCATTTTTGGGAACGTGTAGGGAATGCGAAAGTAGCTTTCCAAGGCTGTCATTAGCTTAGCAGTAAGATCTGGTGAGTATTTGCCCGCCCCAACTTGCATGTATGGAGGAGGACCCCAGACTTTCACTGGTTTTGTATAATGACCAGGTGCTGCTTCTTCCATCTCAAAGTCTGATACAGCGACAGCAAATAAATAGGTACTCATTTTCAAAGTTCGATGATATACATCCTTTACCCAACCTTGTGGGATTCCAGGCCTGTACAAATATAATTTTAACATTTATCATGCTTTTTAAAAACAATTTAGCACCTTCATGGAAATTAGAAACATTTATTTATATTCACCCTTCAGTTTCAGTCCGAAGAAGATCCATATTAGATAAGGAATGATACGTCGGTAGACGAATGATTGATATCTCAAATCTAAATGTCAAAAAGTTGGTCGAAATTTTTTTTTTGGAAAAATGAAAATTATGAAATATTTATGGCTTGATTTGAATATATGAGAATAATTTTGGGTGTAAACACGTACTCAGCTTTTTTCGCTGGCTCATCCATACACGGGAATACTCTCCTGGCATCTGTGGCTTCTAAATCAGTTACTGCCATATACCTTTTCAAAATTTATGGAATTGACTTCATTAAAAAAACAGGAGACTCAACAATGATTCCAAAGAAAATGGTAATGTTCCCCTTTTTACCTGGTAGAGCCATCATCCGCAGTATAGTTGCTTAAATACAGTCCGTATAATACTGCCCTGCTAACTGGAGCAACAAACTCGATATAGATTTGATACGAAGCTCCAGCCCTAAGACCATCTTGTAGGTTGATAATGAAAAAATCTTTCTCAGCGTCCACCTCAAAGGATGTAATAGGAATTTCACTTCCTCCCATGTCTATAACCTAAAAGATTTAATTTTCCATGACGCATCAAATGTGCCAGAGATTGTCGGACAGACAAAAGAAAAAAACCAGACATAGTGGAGCTGAAAACCACCTCATTATTATGCATTATTTGCGCTATAATCGTACCTTTACAGAGCTCTCTGAAATATTTAAGGTGAGTGCATGAAGTGTAATGTTATTCGTTGCAAAGAGGCAAAGTACATTGATCGTAACTTTCCCCGGTGCCGTGAATCTTGTTCCATAACCTTCGTCTAAAATTGGCTGAAGTTCTACATTGTATAAGCTCGGAACTAGAGCGTCAGGAAGTTTGTAGAGAGGAATGATCTCTTCAAAATTCTCAAATTCGTAAGTTGTTTCGCGAAGTGGAGGCGTTGAGTTAATTCCCCCAAGAATTGAGAGAATTATGAGAACTATTTTGCCTTGCTCCATGTTCTTCTTGTATTATCTATGCTTGCTTATTTTCACTTTTTAATAAGATTTCATCCAATTGCAATTTTGGAATGATCGTGCCCAACGGCCATGAAAGAATGAAATGACTAAAACTATCCAGCCTTTACCTAACCCTGACTTTAGGATTTTAGCAAGAATCCTATCTCAATCCATTATACATTATTAAATTATCATAATTATATTATCATTGTATGCGGTGGACAAACCAAAATATCATATTATTCAAACTCCTTATCAAGCTGCATCATATATTTATGGAATTTTATAAATCAGAAATCTGTGATTCATTCCTGATTACATTATGGGATGGCTGAATAAATCAAAGTCGGATTTAATCCATTGGTTGCTAAATGTTATTCAGCAAGACAGCGATTATCGTTTATTCAAATGAACCTTTTTAGTAGTCTCGAGTGGTCAATAATCATATTCTTATCTTGGATTTAACCTTTATGACCGGATAAGTAGATGGAATGCGGCAACAAAGAGAAACGTAAATTTTATTAGTAGGAAATCGGCAAATGCGTACGTACATTCAGCATTTTATAATATACACATCTGTATTATGAAAAGATATGGTAGGCATTTAGGTGCATGGGAGTTCAGGATTACTAACACGTAGGTGCCGGTGCCAGTCAACTTGATAATGCTAATATTTACTTTCGCTAAATATGAGTATATTACGAAAAATAAGTAAAGCCCAGTAGCACTAAAGTGGTGTATGAATTTCTTTTATGCAAAACCACGTTTTTATTTGTTTTCATGTAATATTATAATGTTTTTGTAACAATTATTATCTTCCCCTTTTCCATCCCATTAACTTCTATGTATTTATGCTTTTAAATTCATTTACAATAATTTTTTTACGTTTAGAATTACATATAAGTAGTATATAGCATAATAGACTTATGTGAATGATACAGTGTCTATAATAACGTATATAAATGCTCTGTTTTTTTGATCGCATGTATAATATATACTATAGATATATATATTTCAATATTTCTATTTATTTTTGTTCCATAAATGCAACTTCCTTTTTTTCGTACACACACGTTGTTGACTAAAACTCAAAAAACACAGTCTGTAAGTACTTTTATCGGTTTCGTGTATTCTCTTAGGCTTCAAAAAAGTTACACAACCACAAGTTTATATTATTATTACTCAAAAACTGTATTTATATAGAGAGAAAAGGTTCTCATTACCAGTTTGTTGATAATCTTACGTATTTCGGCTCTCAACTACATACATATAAGAACCACAAATTACCGTATGAAAACAACAACAAAATGCTGACGCGTGCACTTCTAGTGCTGCTCCTGTCTTTCTTACCCAAATGTAACATACTTAAGATTTTCTTAATCTTTTCTAAATGTCATTTTCTTGTATTTTATGGCATTTTTGCAGGTTTCAGTCTACATTTCATGCGATAATTTGAAACTGATGAATTTATCCCCAACCTCATTACCATTATTATATGCTTTGTTATTACATATCACGGCATTATGTGTGAATGCGTGAAAACTTAAACAAATATAGTAGTAGTTGCGTATTGCATTGCGGAAAGAATTAGTATAATATCATCTGCGCTTTCAGATTTTTTTTACGTATGTTTATATACTAAAACAATGTTACCGACTGAGTGAGTATACTTTGTATGAAGTGCAATAAAAATTTAGCAGTAGTTTTAATATGAATGCAATTTAAATTCAATTTGTCTTTATCTTATAGTGTCATCGTTAATTTTCTCCGTTTATAAACGTATTATACACATAATTATTTATTTTCTGGTGAAAGTCTAGCCTGACGTAGTCTACAAGTATACTTTCAGGCAGGTAGTCTACATATAAATTTACGGATGTATTTTGCACTGGATTACTAAAAACCGCTTTATAATATAAAAATGTTTGAGGCTCCCCTGTATAATTCACGGGTAGGAAATGTCATTTTTCTGTTGTTTTCAATATTACCAAAAAAATTATTTTATTTTTTGTATAATACATACATACTATATGTTCCATGAATACGTAAATGATTCCGGTGACCCTATGAGCTCATGAGGTTGCACAATATCTTCCTTAAGCTTCCAAATGGTTTACGAAATTTATGTATTACCTATAACTCTATATGATGTGATGATCTACTTTTACCTCTCTCATCTCAAATGAATATATATAGTGTCTTGTCTTATGTTAGCAGTTACTAAGTATGAAATGCAGATCATTTTTAAGCTTATACGTAGTATTGTTGATTGATTGTATGACGAAGACAAAAGCTTCATGGTAAACTTAAGCAATAATATATAAGAATAACCTATGAATACCGAGAGATAACTCAATTCCTACAGTTATTTCCGTCGAGATCTAGACACATTATGAGAACTCTGGAGGAAACAATACCATTTGGTTTCAAACATGACACGAAAAATAGTTATATATAGCTTCTATTCTACATTGCCTTCAACAAGGCAGCCTCTATGAAAGTAAAGAAGGTATGTATTAGGAGTTTATGTTATATGTTATCCACGCACTATAAAAATGGACAGGTCAAGGCATTTATATAGACCTATATTAGTAGTTGATGCGCATTTATGACAAAGGTCATGGAATCGAAGAGGGTATATTATATAGTGCGCGGTACGACTAACGAACCAACAAAACTGTGTCGTTTTTTCATACATCAAGACAAGAAAAACTCGATACTTCAACATGACTTTTAAATTTCCATTATATATGATGACGAGATTGGTTTGCAGCAAGCCTTAACAGAATAAATGAACATATTTTATATATTTTATGGGGATTGATAGCAACATTTTTGATTTATAGAACTGACAACAAAAATATAAACAGAGAGGACAAAAAAATGATATTGTACAAAAGAACAATAATGTTGTAGATGTATGTTACGTAGCTTGTGTATTTCAAAATACGTATAAAATGTTTATCACAAACAGTATTAAATGATACAATCAATGATGTACCATTTCCTTTTTTACAAAAAAAAAACGTCATGTATCTAACTTAATGTAAAAGGATATAGTATATTTAAATAAGCTGTATATTTCAACGTAAGCAATTAGCTAATATTATTATATATATATAACATTTTTAAGACCATTATATTGAGTAATAAATTATTGTGGACTATTTTCATAAGTGTAATTCAGTTAAGTACGCACAACACACAGTTATCATCATTTCTGTGCCAAAAAAAAAACAATATTTTCTATACAATCTTCATTGATTTCTTAAATGTATCAACAAAGATATAATATATATGATAACTAACAATAGTTCATTTAAAATTCTGAATTCTCTCAACTACCAACAGTTCGTTGTGAGTGAAGAAAACAAACATGCGCAAGGTCAGGTAAAACTGACATTACGATACACAAACAGGAGAAATCAAAGACTTCTGAAATGGAGGATGAAGAAAAATGTTTTTCTCAAAAAGTGATAACTGTCTGCTCTGCTTCTTAATCAAAACATTATTTACTTCTTCCATTACAAGGTCAAATGTAATAGATCGGACACAAATTGTAGTACATATATATGTGTGTACTACCTCAACCCCTACTCAAGTAAGGCAAATTCAAACGATTTTGGCTACAAAAAGGCAAAAGGACACCAACAATCGTGTTTGTGGAAAAATTCCAAGTACTATATAAGTTATTAAAAATCACTGGAATCTGATTACACAACAAGGAGAGGAAACTATAGGCATATATATTTTCAACACAAAATTATTGTTACCTTGATGTACGTATTTTCCGTGGAACTTACATATATTTCGTGACTTTTACGTATATAGAATTTGTCCCTTTTGACACAACATTTTACCATATTTATAGAAAATACTAAGATTTTTTTATAATACATATTTGTTTCATAAAATTATGTAGGCTACATTTGTGAGAAGAGGATGTACACACATAAACAATTTTGTAATGATGAAGTTAGTAGAGTAGATGATTCATCGTAGTTTTATTATTTGTATATAATCTGCATAGATGAAATGTCTTCTTTGAGGTTTAGAGTAAGGTATCTAATATGTATAATATATATATATAATATGTATGTATTTATCTAGTATTAACTACTACGGTATATACTTTTCACTCAACTAGATTCTTTGCAAAAGAAACAAATAAAAATGCAATAATTGTCACGTTCCAAAAGTATACAGTATAATCGCAGTAATGTTAAAGACGCATCAGCATCAATCATATAACAAGTGTATTAATTACTAACAGTAGTAAGGATAAAAAGTTTTTATATGTATTTATATAAAACGGAAATAGTATTGTAATATTATTACTTTGAGTAAATAATAATCTTGTTCTGTAATAATTCATTAGCTTTTTCTCTTTTCCTTATCTATATATAACAATACAGAAATCTGTGTGTGTATAAATGACATATTTATTTTTATATTTTATTTGTTGAGTTCGTTTTTAAGTAGGATTCGTTATAGATAGCTGAAATCAAAGTCATCCTTGTAGAAAAATCCCCCGTTACCAGACGGGTCAAGGACTTCGTGACCCTGTGCAGCTCCCGTGGAGTAGACCGCAGATGACGCGCTGAGAGCATTTGAGCCCTGATTGATACCACCGGAGTCATAAGATTGAGCTATGGAGACTGGAGGATGCTGGTGGGAGCCAGGACCCTCATTGACTAATCCACTACTACTACCATTGCTACCTGCCGGAGGTGCTACTAATTCATAAGGCGACGAGGAGTTTGGAGGGTGAGCTCCATGATCCATTCCAGGAGGAGCTGATGGTGGAGCGGAAGTCCAATGATAATGATGATGTTGCTCATAGGGCAATGAATTCGGATCTGTTGGGTAGAGATGTGAGTATTCTGCATTCACCACTTGAATCTCCATTGGTGGATGACTAGGATTACCCGGGCCACCGCTACCATACGGATGTGCTGCTCCTGATGGATCACTTCCTCGGCTGTCTTGTGACGAGGATAGATTTGTACTACCAAGAACATATTCAAATGCACTAGGATTAGGTGAGGATATATGTGACTGCGGCATAAGAGACGACTGGACAGGGCTGGGTTGAGATGCCAGCTGAAGATAGCTGTACCCCTGCTGATGTTGATGATGATGCTGCTGATCTGCATTCACATAATACTGATGCTGAGCTGGTTGTTGCATAGTTTGAGAAATGACTGATGAACTAGGATATTGTTGTGAATGATCAGGTATGACTTTGGGTTTGGGGTAGACAATAACGTTCTGCTGCATGGATGCCGGGCCACGGCCATGCTGATGTGAATGATGATACATTTCTGGACTAAGGGCAGGTGGTGACTGATGATTCGGAGGAATGGCTGTTGTTGAGGAGGCTGCTTTCACAATTATATTCCGTCCGTGAGAAAATTGGCCTTGAGAACCTGACAGAGGGACATGAACCGTGACAGGCAATGATGAATGTGAGTGAACGTATTCCAAAGAGCTTGGTGAGCCAACGCTAGCACCACTATTCTTTGGGCTTGGACTCACAATGATTTTACGATCCACTTTTGTATCCAGACTACCCGTAGTGGAAGCACTCACAATGACCGACTTCGTATTGCTAGCTGTTTTTGTAGCTGCTATCGTACTAGCATTCTTGGCTTTCTTTCCCCTCGGGGCTCCAGGTGACTTAATGATGCTCCTTGTCTTACTACTATTGTCTTGGCTAAGTTGTTCTACAGGGTTTTGTTGTAGGGCTGCCGCGGCTGCTGCTGCAGCAGCAGCCTTTTTAGAAACTTTCCTCTTTTTTGTTGGAGGTTCTCCTGGTTGTGGAACGGATACTGGTCCTTGGATGCCTGCACTTACCCCACTGCTGCTTCCAGGGGCCACAGTACCCGGCTTAACGGGGTTATTGATATCCCCATTAATAAAGAGATACTTGTGAACATTTTTAACATGTTTCCGTCTGTTCGAACGGTCGCGAAACTTTTTACCACAGATGTCACACAAATAGGGCAACTCGTTAGAGTGCAGAAGCATATGATTTTTCAAACTTTCTTTATAAATAAATGACTTTCCACACAAATCACAAGTGTATTTCTTATCCCTAGTATGAGTCCGTAAATGGGCTTTGAGATTATTTTTAAATAAAAATGCTCGATCACAGTGTTCACATTTGAAATTTCCTTGGTTCTTGTTATCTTTGGAGTTATCACCAACGCCAGGGATTGCGGGATTGCTGGGGATTATTGTGCCGGCGAGAGCTTCAGCGAGTCCCGATGGCGGAATACCAGCTCCACTACTATCCTTACTATTGTTGTTATTGTTCATCTTCTCAGCTTCCTCGGGATGCTTTCGCTTAATGTGATAGCGAAGATTAACACGCTTCGAAAATCCACTAGGACAAAAATCACATGGGAATTTTTTCGGATTATCACTATGTATTCTCATATGCTGACGAAGATTCGCTTTAACATTAAATTTCATTCCACATTTTTCACAGTCATGTGTCTTTTCCGGTGGCTTGTGAGACACGAGATGAGAGTCCAGGCTACCTCTGCAATAAAAAGACAAAAAAAGGATTGTCAAGATTATGAGAAAAGTAATGGTCCATTTTCCACACAGCATAAACTCGTTTAATTGCTCATTTATTGTATCGCCCCATAATTTATTTGTCTTTTCCAACCAAGCCAACTAGCAACTTAAATTCCTGGCTCATGAGAACCACTTATTGCCTCATGAAAAATCTTTGGCTTCATCTTTCCCTTGATTATGCTCATGGAACGGCCACTATAAGAAAGGTACATGATGTGTGAAAGCTTGATAGTCATTTCCTGTCTTCATGGGGAGCTTCTCAAACGCGTTATATATGTAATGCTCTTAAGATAAGGCATAAAGTGAACTCCTTTAGGAAAAAAACTTTTTCTTTGAATTTGATGGATTGCAGTTTCGCCAACGACCGTAAAACTTTATGACTGACATTGTTTATCTATTTTCATCTGATTCCGCATTCATGGAATAAATAACAAAATAAGGATAATTAAAAATAGTTCATTCAAACCATAACACCCAAGGGCTAACAAGAAGACCCTACAAAAAATTAATTATTATTCAGTTGGAACCCATTCATACTTGAAAACTGCATTAAAAAGGCATCAAATTGAACCAATAACTCAGCTTGTTTCTTAACAGGTGAACTAATTACTACATGCTATGATTATTATGCTCTCAAATTTACACATAAGAATTTTCTCTTAAAAAGCATTCTTTGTAAAAACATGAATGTGAAACACAAAAAGGAGAACTTGAGATGGAAGCAACATGCAGAAAAAACTTATTCAGGCTGAAATAATCTATTAATCAAGTAGCTTTATGATTAGAGACTAAATCAATGTTTACGATCAACAAGGCAAAACTAACTCACATTCCCCATTTCTTTCTCTGAATATTTCTCAGTTGCATCCTTTTTTTATAATTTTCTCATTGACTGCTGCGATTCATGAATGAATGAAGCAAAAAATGTGAACTATAGACTGAGTATATATATATCATCATATATTACAAGGTAATCTAACCCTGTTGCAAAGTAAACCAATTTATGTGTGAATGCATTATATTATAATGAATGACGTATACATGCATGCATGCAGAAAAATTTCAAATGTAACTGCATGTACGACTTAATTTTCAATCGTTA
>JAANSM010003098.1:0-13567 GCA_036850725.1 Orchesella villosa | reverse complement strand
CGCATCGGATCAAGTCATTAAATTCACGTTGAAAAGCTCCAGAAACTTTGGAAAGTTTCTTTCATGCAAGATTTATAAGACATTGATTGATGAAAGTAAATTTCCCAATTTCAAAGCCTTTACATCGCTTTGAACAAGTCTAACTACGACGCATTCATGTAAGCAGCAATAATTTGGACACACTGTTCTTTGGAAAACGCCATTTTACTTAATCCATACGTAAGCGTTTTTGACCGTAGATATATCATTCTGTTGTTTATAACTTATTAAAAAAAATTTCAGCATAATATGTTGACAATTTATGTATACGACATATTATGTCGTAATTATAGAACAGTAAATTCCAAAACCTACGTCAATGGTTAACTATGTTGTGACTATTAATTAAATTCGTGAAGCGTATTCTGTAGTGCATATATTCGCTGTATAACCGACTAGAAATTTGCAAGCAATCTGGACCCAAAATAATACCACACATTTTGAAGTCACTTATAATACTAGCATCCGAACATTTCACGGTATTGCTAACCATCCAGGAACTGGCCAGCACAATGTTATTCAGTCCTTATTTTTTGAGATAACATAGCACAAACAATTATGGGTTGAGAAATACCTTTAACTTAAGTACTTAAGTTCATAGTTTTTTTTCTTTAACCAGAGGATTCATTTATATTTTGCTAGCACAAACAGCCCAAGTACCAATTTGAGTCAGTTTGAATGTATGGTTATGGTACTGTTGAAGGATTTTTAAAAAATTGGTCGTTTCGAAGTCAGTAATTCAGAAAAAAATTAAGGGCTACTCGCACATAATGTTATCTTTAGCCTGTAAGCTAAATATTCGTGGCACAATTTTGTGAAAAGTCAGGAACCTAATTCCATGTAATTTTCGAAACTAGAGCGGAAATTTGCAATTTAGTCAAGGTATAAAACTGAACTCTCCACCGGTTCAAGTTAATCTTGTTTCTTGTACCATCATTCGTTAACAATATTAGCACATCAGTGCGCAATTTTAGCCTGGAAGCACACGAAAGGGATTTTCTTTTTTCCTATCACTATTTCGATTCATTGTACCGTAGTTTCTTACGTCAAGCCCGATATTATTTGCGAATACTAACCTCCGTTCTGAATCTAAGATACAGAATCTGTTAGTGCTTACTATCAGTAGTTTCCGATTTTTCATATATATAATAATTTTTCTGTACTAATTGTAATCATCCAGTTTTTTATCGAATCTGAAAACAAGTTTAGCTAAAGTAAGTTTAACTGCCTCGCCGCTTCGAAACTCGCGCATCACGCAAACATTAACTAGAAATTAAGTGAAAATGAGCACACCAATGATATTTAGGGCTTACAAACTAAATGAAACATTGCACTTTCCCTTTTTCCCAAATGTTCTTTCGTGGGATAGTAAACGAGAGCAGTGGTGCTTTGCCACACGAAACTGGAAGTTTTACGCGCATTTCATGATCTCATTCGGATTTACTATCCCAAGTATTTCATTTATGTTCGGAATGCGTTTTCTAGCGAACAAATTTGCTCCTGGAACTCAATCCAAAACAGAACAAATTTGTCTCCTTGCGATGATGGCTTTCGTTTTGTACACAATTTGCATTGAGGGTATCTTGTTTGAACATGGACCCGTTATAGCCAGAATCACAAACATGTACGTTGAGTTCGAGCAAAAAAAGTTCAAAAAAACGAATAAAAATATCATTAAGACTGGTGTTTCCCATGATGCGAAGCAAATGCTCAGAGGAAATGTAGACCCCATAGGGTTGTTTCTACTTTTATTGGTTGTTTCTATCACCCCGATATGCGTATTATGTCCAATGTTTTTCGTTTACAAAAACTTCGATCCTTTGTATTTTGCTATGTATGGGATGTCTGAATCGACACCATTTTGGCACGATCCGAATGAAGTCAAGGGAATCAGGTATGCATTTCTTATATTTACAGTTGCATTTCAAGTTGAAACGATGCGTACGATGGCGCTGTGCCTGATTGGGCATGTTGTTGTGGTGCAAAAGAATTTACACAAAATCTTTCAGATGAGTATTGGGTCCCCCTCGTTAAACTTGTACAATCAGATTGGTATCATATTCACCGTGCAAAGTGGTTTTGCAAGAGATACCTGCAAACTTGTATTCACAAGTGGTTTTTTTGTTTTCATACTTTTCACCACAATTGCGGTACGGGGATGGAGTGTTCTACCCGGTTACCTTATTCTGTTTGTATTAGTTGCATCGATTACAACTATTTCTCTTGTTATGATTGCTATGGTATACTTAGTGGATTACTTTGAAATCTCCGTCGCAGGGATTGGGGAATGGAAATCACAACTTGGCTATAGGTTCAAGGATATGCATAAAACATATTACATGCAATACATGAGGAGAACTGCAAGGTCATTACGACCATTATTTGCTCCCGTTGGAAATGTTGGTATCGTAGACAGAGATATCAAAATAAACTATTTGGCAAACACATTCGAAAATACCATAAGTGCAATTTTAGCAACTGCGTAAAAGTTACCATATCAATTGGGGGAACCAAGTAGTAATCATCGTTGGCATTTGCATGGTCTTAGTTAGCTTAATATAATCAGACAAACTGAATATGCACGTGATATTATAGGTCATAAGAATTAATTGTTTAAATATTGGGACAATTCCAAGCTGCTTAATGCTTAAGTAGATATAGTTTCAACATAAATTGTTTCTACTAGAGTACAGTTACTTGCACATACTTATGAAAACTTAATTTTACACTTAATATAATATACTTAAATTTCACCGTTTAGCACAAAAGTAAGTTTAAGAATTCAGCACAAACCAAAAACATTATGTATTCGAAGGCGTTGCATATTTATGTATAAACATATGCTCCTGTATTGCTACTATTACACTAATTAATGATGTGTCTAGTTTTACAGTTAATAAATGGCGTTAATAAACATGTTATAAAACTTTGAAAATGTCAATTGACTTGTTTATGCAATTTTTGGTTCATTTATTCTTGCTTCATGTGTCATTTCCAAACCTTTGAGTCAAAATAACTTATTCATTGTAGATTTAGCATGGCATGCTGCAATTGCACGACATCACTCTATGTACATAGTTTTCTAAAGAGCATAATGATACGTACAATCGCATATACAAGGATATATTTGACCACAACAACATTCTAAACGGTTCTAACATAATTACAGTATAACTCATATGACGTTAATCATTTTATATTGCAAACTCATAATTTACAATTCATCCTAAAAACCTTGAAATAGGACACAATTTAAGGAGCAATAATAATTCAATGCTCGTCTAGAATTAAGCGTTGGAACGCAGTTTTTAGGGAGGGAAAAATTATAAAACTACTACTGCAACAACTCAAAACCATTAATTTCTGGTTAGCCTAGCTGAAATGAATATTTGGTTCGACTCTACCATACGTGAAGGCGCGTAGTGCCTGGATAACAACCTGTTGAGCACAAGCAATGCTTTCCAAATTTTTATATACTTTCAAAACTCTATTTCATCGTTAAAATATTATAATCTCGTTTATTTTCACGAAACACCTGTAGTTTCTACAAAATTTGTCTTATTAATTCATTAGTACCATTAGTTTAATTTGTAACAAAATGGTTTTCATATACTTGAAATATTTGGAAGTCAAATTATAACTACCCCTGCTTCAATTGTGGCAACGCTGACTAATTTTAAAGGCCAAACTTTTTAAACCATCCCTGATTTTTACAATATGTGAGGTCATTAAAAATATAATCCATTGAGCGCATTTCATTTGACGAAGCAGCAGGTAGATATGTTGAAACGACCTTGCTCCACCACAAATCTTTGCAGTCACCCCCATCTTCAATCCACTTTCGCATAACGGGAGCATTCGAAAACAAGGACATAATTGCATCCTCGTCACTATACATATCTTTAAATGCCTCCAGGGTGGCACCAGCTTGGCCATCCGATTCCTGCACCCGTTTAGAGAAGTCCGCAAAGTCAACTATTTCCACATTGTATCCGAACTTTCTCGCAATACCCACGAATTCTTGATCCATTGAGGGATGGCCATGAGTAACGTTGTAAATTCCAGACTCTGATTTTTCTTCAAAGAATATACGAACGGATACGTCCGCACACACATCTACCGGAAGCATCGACAAAATAAATGGAGTTGACGGTATAACGCCATTTTTCATAATAAACATATATCTCAGCAAAGCATGGTTGTTCTCAATGACACATCTCCCAGTTTCTGACTCTCCAACGATAAGTGGAAATCTAAAGACTTTGCAAGGAATACCACGTTCCACGGCTTGTTTCAATAAAATGTCTCCGACAAACTTTGACACAGGGTAAGCAAATGTTGTGATTCCATCGTATTCTCCCATTTCTGGCCACCTTTCTGATACTCGTCCATTATCAATAGTTGGTACGGCCAAAAGCGAAGAAGCGTGAAATACATGCTTTAATTTTTTTTCGCACGAGAATTCTAAAATATTTCTAATTCCACCAACATTCACAGCTCTGGAGTCTTTCCTAGAATTTCGCTTTTTGTAATGCTCGGTATGTTGAACGCATGCAGCGCAGTGAAATACCGCATCAACTTTTTCACTAAGTTCCTCCCAATTTTCTACATCCATTCCAAGACGCGGCTCTGCTACATTGCCTGAAACACAATGTATTTTTTCCAAATCCACATGCTGTAGAATTGATGAGTTGAGCAACACGTTCACTAGACGTTCTTTTAATGTTAACTTTTTGGTTGGGCGTAGGAGACAAACCACTTGAGTAATTTGTGGTAAACTAGTCAGTTGCTTTAGAATATAAGGCCCAAGGGTCCCACTTGCTCCGGTGATCAATATGGTTTTGATATCACTTAATTCAACAGGTTTTTGTGTTGGAGTAGCTTTTATATGCTGTGGCAGAGCGCTGTCTTCGAGTATTAATTGATTAACCTCTTCCATCGTCGGTTTTGTTTCAACTTGCTGATACGCCCCTTCAATTTGTTCAACGATTGTAGTAGAAATCTGGTTAACGGTGTTACAGCCTCTTAAAGAATTCACACTAACAGTCAGCCGATCGCAAAGCAGTGTCTGAAGGCAATTCTTAATTTCTACGAACATTAATGAGTCAACTCCCATTTCCTGCATATCAACGTCGTCCGCAATGAATTCGTTGTCCTCTAGCTTTAAAATAATTCTTAGGATACTTTTAAGATGAGTCTTTAGTACTCCAATTTTTTCCTCTACATTTGTAACGGAATCATATTGCTGCCAAAACTCATTTGACTTGATGGCAAGTGAGTCGGTAGCTCCTGCATTTGATTTTTTCCATATTCGTTCATCCAAGTAACTTGATAAATGAGGATAAAATTTTTCCATGATCATAAACGACGTCACATTTAGAATAGCAGTTTGAGTACGTTGCGTCTTCATGACGTATTCTAGGCCAGTAATTCCCTGAAGAGTAGAAAGTGTTTTTAGACCTGGCAAATCAACTTCTGTTGCGATTCCAACTTCACCCCATTGGCCCCAATTGATTGTGGTAGCAGGAAGACCAATTGAATGTCGGTAATGCGCGAAGGCATCTTCAAAGCTATTTGCAGCAGAGTGATTGCATTGCCCTAAATAGCATTCGAATACAATTTTAAATTACATGAAGCAATAAAATAAATCAACTTTTTCAACAAAAATGTAACGAACCTGGTGTTCCTAATATAGCAGCCATCGATGAAAATAGAACAAAATGTTCCAGATTATAGTCTCTAGTTAAATCGTGCATGTTCAGTGTTCCATCAATCTTCGTTTTGAATGTAGATGACAGGGTTTCCCAGTCTTGGTTAGAAATCAATCCATCTGCGAGTGTCCCTGCAGCATGCATTATTCCTTTCAGAGGGGGTATCCCCATACTTGGAATTTTGGTCCGTATAAGCTTACTGCATTGTTCAAAATCCCCAACATCTAAGCAGACCGGAATGATATTACATCCGTTTAAGTTCATATCGATTATCCCGTTTTTAATAGTGGAGCTCGGTGAGCGTCTTCCAGCTAAAATTACATGTTTTGCTCCTCTGGCAACCATCCACTGACAAACCACAAAGCCAATTCCTCCCAATCCTCCAGTTATTAGGTACGTACTAACGTCATCAAACATTGGAGTGTGTATAGTTGTTTCCCCATTTTCATGCTTGAATTCAGGTAGGACACAAACGATTTTGCCTACATGTTTCGCCTTTTGCATGTATTGAAGTGCTTCCCGAACATTTAGTGCATCAAATTTGACATGGGGAATTGGTTTTGCAATTTTATTTTCCAAAAGCGGTTTCAATTCATTGAGAAGATTTGTCCATTCTTCTGTGTTAGATTGAGAAATGTCGACGGCTACGTATTTTATATCGGGACGGAGAGTTTTTACTTCGGAAGTGGTCCAAATATTAAGTTTGCTCATTTCTACAAATCGTGCCCCCCCTGCACATGCATTCAATGTTGCTTCCTTAAACCCTTCACCTGTCAGTGAGTTTAAGACAACATCCACCCCTTTTCCGTCAGTAACAGCCAAAATTTGCTTGCCGTATTCTGTATTCCTTGAATGAAATACGTGTTGAATACCAAGTGATCGCAGATAATTTTGCTTTCGTTTGCTTCCCGCAGTGGCAATGATTGTGCAATCAACATGCTTGCAAATCTCAATCGCACTCAGCCCTACCCCTCCAGAAGCTGTGTGAACAAGGACAATGTCTCCCTTCTTTATTTTAGCTACCCGCAATAAACATAGTACTGACGTGATATATACAGCAGGCATCGTAGCACCTTCGGAGTAAGACAAGTTTCCCGGTATTTGAAGTAGAAGTTCTTCGTGAAGGGCAATGTGACTAGGCATTGCGGTGAAGTGCACGTTACAGCCACACACACGGTCCCCAACGTTCCATTTTGTAACCTTACTTCCAACTTTTTTAATCAATCCAGCAAAATCAAAGCCTACAGTATTCACGTTCTTAAAATCATCTGAGGGCTTTAAGATACTTAATATATCTCTGAAATTTAGTGCTGAGGCTTTGATTTGTACTTCAACCTCGCTTTCTTTTAAATTAACGGTGTTTAGAGTTCCAAATTGAAGATCAGAGATCGCTCTTGTTTCTGGCAAAATTAGCTGGAATCTATCGGTTCCTTTTGGTAAACTTAAAGCTCTATTGGAAGGCTTATGTATTTGCAACTTGGGAACGAACCGAGAATTTCCAGTAAACGCTACCATGAGATCCTTTTCTAAATTCCATATTTCCAAGAATATTTCTTGCAATCTAGTCTGGTCCCATCTACCATCTGCAACCTCAATGCACCTTCCATTAATTGCGTGGTTTTCATTTTTCAAAGACTTAGAAAACCCCCATAATGTGCTCGCATAAAAGTGGGACATGTCATTCTCTTCCAAAGGAACAACACCGGATGTAATGGTATAGAATCTTGGAGTTATTACTTGTTTGGTATTCATAATGGTTTTAGATATGTAAAAAAAGGGCTTGAGAATATCAACCTGGGAGGTTTGGTTTTGATTCAGAGCCCAGCAATAAACAATTCCTTCAATTACAAGGTGTTTTTGATGTATTGACTTAACCATTTGGTCAAAATCTTCCTCTTCTGACTTTCGAATGTAGAAATTTGTCCAGCTTTCATCGATAGTTATTTCTTCAAATTCATTTCCTGCATTAACCATAATGATATTACGTGTAGTGGTAGCTCGAATTTTATCCTGAATATACTTGGAAACCGATACAGAGCTTGCATCGTGGTGGAACAATAGCCAAGTTTTATTGTTACGCTTTAGTTTAGAATCCATGTAGTAGCAGACAGGAGGTTGTGTACGTTCGCTACATATGAAGGAGTGAGAGTCTTTCATTGCGGAAAATATACCGTTCACTTGAAATCCATTCTCTGCCAGCACTCGCGACCAATCCGATTTTGAAAGTGTACAATGGCTTTTCCTTAACTCTCTATCTTCAAATCTCCAGAAACCATCCAGCAACCCAAATGAAAATGTTCCGAGTCGTAGAACTCGGGTCATCTCCAGAATTCCTAATTTTGCAAATGGTTTCATTATCATCCTAATATTCTGCAGTGACTGTTGAATATTCTTTGTGGCATGAATGACATCTGCAGTGAACACAAAATCGTAATACTCTGGTGCGAAACCTTGGTCAAGTGGATCCTCTTCAATGTTCAGCTTTCTATATATTATTTGCTTAGCATGCTTTTCAAACTTTTTTTCAGCTGCAACAAAAAATGCTGCAGAAATGTCTGTGTAGGTGAGCTCAAAATTAATGCCATGTAGCTCGAAATTTCTAATCAATGTTCCAGTCAATGAACCAGTTCCGGCTCCAACTTCAAGAACCCGTAATACGTTTTTCTCGTCGTTAGTTTTTTCCTTTAGGGTTTCCAACCATTTGCTCACGACCAAATCAACAACAGCCTCCACTTTAAACAGATCTGCATATTCTGTATAGAAATTTCCAGCGGATGGATAGTCTGTCTTTTCCGGTGGAAACAACACAGTCAGGCCAGACATTTCCCCTGTAGTAAAAAAATATTACAAATTTTTGCTATCATTTTTACAAATGGATTTGCTATTATTATGCAATTACCTTTCAAAATTGTTCCTAAACACTCTCCAACTTTTCCAAATAACCGTGTTGACTTGAACTTTGAAGTCAGATTAGAAACCATAGATGAGTTTAGTAGCACCATGATTTCAGCTTTAGAAGCCGGTGTTTGAATTATTTCCCAAGCAACATCAGTGCGTGAATCCTCAGTAGTAGTTGCCCGTCGAATGATTCCTTCTTGTTCTAGTACACCCATGATGAATCCAAAATACTGCCTGTGCTTCTCGGCTATCCCTAAATTTTTAAAAACTTCACTTTCAGCAAACAGCTCCTGAAGTTGAGGCGGATTCCAACCGCATTCATATAGTCCTCGAAGCATATTCCAATATACAAAAATTTCCAACTCTCGAAAAATCTCACAAAGATGAGCTGGAGGATGTAGGTTTATCTCATCATTCAATTTCCGAAATTCGTCGCTATAAAATTGTCCACTTATTTTTTCAATTTGCATGGGGAACTGGAGAGCTCCCATTTTTGGTCTCCAAACTTCTTCATACATATCGGGCATGGAGCTTGTTTGTTGGTCCAGAACTGACTCAATGGCTTTGACTGTGGTATCAATAAACTCTACATTGGACATGATAGCCAAGGGTGAGCCAGATGTATCTAAAAGTATTGCTGTGGATGTGTCTTCGTCGTTAGCAGAAGTCGAGGCGTGAACGTATATCACATTGCCGCTGAAGTATGTTTTGCCAAGCCAAACAAAAGTTCCAATTTTAATTGGCACATACAATTTTTTTCTCATGCTAGACGATACTCGTAGCATCATGATTGCTTGAATCATAGCATCAAGGACAACAGGATGTATAATATATGGAGTTCCACCATCTTCTTGGGCTGGAACCTTAACGTGAGCCAATAAAGAGTTGGAATTATTTCTCCAAATTTTTTCAATGCTTCTGAACGTTGGTCCAAATTTAAGCCCAATATTTGCTAGCTTGTTGTAAACTTCATTTGCTTCATTTTCGTTTGAAGGTTGCTCCAGGGTTTCGGTGAAAATTTTGGAATCAAAGGGAATATTCCTTTCGTCAACGGAAGGGATCGGAGAGAAAGTGGCTTGAGCATGTGGGAACCATTTATTATTTTCTTGCTCTAACTTGCGAAAAATTTTCACCTTCATGTCATTCCATTCGCTTCCATTGTGGTTTGTAGTATTGAGTTCCACAACCGTTTGAATGTTGCAACTTTTATCCTCTTTTATGGAAAGAGGGGCTTGAATAAACAAATTTTCAACTTTTATTGCTCTGGTTGGAAAAGCGAGGGAGTCAGTAGTAGCTTCAACAGTTGCATGCCCTGCAGCTAGACACATCTCCAGGAATCCTGCTCCAGGAAATATGATATTTTCCCCGATTGCATGATCCTTCACGTACTCAAAATCCTTCAAACTCAAACTAGATTGGAAAAGTGTTGCAGAGGAAGCGTTTGGAATGACGCTGCCCAAAAGAGGGTGAAGCTTGACACCCGTTGGAGCGACAAATTCAGGCCAGTGTTGTCTACCAATGAATGGATATATTGGAAGTTTGCATTTATTTCGCTTACAATATTGGTCTAACCCCTTCCAATCAATTTGCATGCCTTTTATGTAAAGCGTTCCAACGGTATTCAGCAATGTTTCCCACTCACACTGGTTTTTCTTCAGAGAAGGTAAGCATAAAACTGGGGAGTTATTATTCATCATAGTTAATGCTGAAAGAATTGGTTGGGGACCAATTTCAATGAACACTTTAATACCGAGGTCCACTGCTGCTTTACTTGCGTCCAAGAAATTAACTTTTTCCCTTGTATGGCATACCCAGTAGTCAGCATCCAAACTTTCTTTATCAACCAAGCAACCCCGCAAACCGGAAATGTATTTGCAATTGCTGCCCGGTAACTGTTCCACGCATTTTGCTACAAATTCGTAGTCTTTCAGAATGGGGTCCATGTGTTTTGAATGAAAGGCGTGGCTAGAATCAAGCACAATGCATTTTACTTCAACTCCTTTGCAAAATTCAAAAAAATTCAGGACCACATCTGCGTCTCCAGCAACAACTGTTTGGTCATTGGAGTTGATTGCAGCAATATCCAAAATAGAGCCAAACTCCTTCATCAGTATATTCACCCGCTGCAGCTCCGCTTTGATGACCAACATTTTGCCATTGGGTAGAAGCTCAATAAGCCGACTTCTCTCTGCAACTAGTTTGAGAGCATCTTCCACACTAATTATTCCTGCACAAACGACAGCAGCAAATTCTCCTAAACTGTGCCCAAGCACGAAATCAGGCTCGACACCCCAAGATTGCCAAAGCTTTAGAAGTGCATATTCAACACAAAATATTGAAGTTTGACTGTAAATGGTTCTACTGATCTCGTTTGAGTTTTCTTTATTCGACCACAGAACGTGCACAATGTCTATATTGTACTGATTTTTCAATACATTGGCGCAGTATTCAAAGTGCATTCTAAAAACAGGGCTGGTATTGTAAAGCTGCTTTGCCATTCCCGGATATTGGGATCCTTGACCTGTAAAAAGGAAGCATACCTTCCCCACATTTCCTACTGATTCTTCACCCCTTAAAAATTTTTTCTTCTCAATGAACTGCACAGCTTCTTCATTTGATTTCGCGATTATAACTGCTCTTTGATTGAAATCCGCTCTCCCAACATTGGCAGTGTGAGACAAATCACTGAATGGATCTTGAGATGAGGTCAAAAGACCCTTGTAGTTCTCCAAAAGGATGTTTAAGGCTTCATCTGTCCTTGCAGAAATTTTCATGACATGGTAAGACCGCTCCAAGGGCAAAGCGATTGTCAAATTATTTCCAGCAATTGTGGGTGACTCCTCTAGAATGAGGTGTGCATCCGTGCCGGTAATTCCAAATGAGCTTACTCCAGCCACTCGAGGCTGTCCCTCCTGCCTTTGCCAAGGAACAGGAGCTAAAGGAAGTTTTGCAGGAACTGCTTCTAAATCAATGAGAGGATTTAAAGTTGAAAAATTTCTGTGAGCCGGTATAACTTCATTTTGTAATGCTAAAACAACTTTAGTAATCCCCGTGATTCCAGAGCAGGATTCGGTGTGCCCAACATTTGTTTTCACGGAGCCAATAATTAATGGTTCTTTCCTATTTTTCGAATGGTATGCTTTTGCAATAGCTGCAATTTCCATCGGATCTCCAACTGAGGTCCCTGTTCCATGTGCTTCCACAAAGGAAACACGTTCAGCTTCTATATCTGCGTCTTCAAGGGCTAGCTTCATGGCCATAGATTCGCAGTGAACAGTAGGTGTTCCCATGCTCTTACTAATTCCTTCTTGTGTAATTCCAGAGCCTTTAATCAATGCCCATATATTGTCCCCATCTTTAACCGCATCAGAAACCCGTTTGAGAACAAGAACTCCACCTCCCTCAGCTCTAGCGAAGCCATCTGCATCAGCATCAAAAGTTTTACAATGGCCGTCTGGAGAAAGGACCATTGGCATTAGGTTTTTATCAAAGGAGGTCAGCAGAAGATTAACCCCGCAGGCTAGAGCAAAGCTAGACTCTCCTCGTTGCAGACTTTTCACTGCGAGATGAACCGCGACCATTGCTGATGAGCAGCCGGATTCTGTAGCCAAACTAGGTCCAGTTAGATCCAACATGTGGGAGATTCTCGCCGCTGCTGCTCCAATTGAATTTCCCATATACATGCGGAAAAATTCGTCCGTTCCCGCGCGCAGTATATCTCTGTATTCGTTTGTCCAAGATCCAATAAAAACACCACCAGGTTTCCCTCGCATGGATTGCGGATTTATAGCAGCATCTTCAAGCCCTTCCCAAACAAGCTCGTGAAGTAGTCTATGTTGTGGGTCAAGAAATAACATTTCTTTTGGACTTATTCCAAAGAATTTTGCGTCAAATTCGTCAACGGGAGTTTTCAAGAAGCCAGCGTTTGTCTTTCTGCAATCTGTAGTAACTGTTGAGCCATGACGCCACCTAAATTCGGGTGGGGTTCCTGTTCCGTCCTCGCCATTGAACAAGAGATTCCAAAATTCTTCGAGGTTGTTTGCGCCAGGGTAGCGGCAACTCATTCCCACAATTGCAATTGGTTCCTTATTATCAAGATTTTGGTGAAAAAATTTGGACTTTGGAAGAGTGGCGAAGGATTTAGATTGCAATATTGGCTGAACCATGCCTTCAAATATTTGGGTCCGCTGTTCTAAAACGAGCTGGGGCAGAAAAAAATGAATAATTCAACCGAATTTTATGTATCCATTTAATAAACTGGATTTGATAAATTACCTGAGCAAATATTCCATTGTCTTTGGTATTATAGTTGGTTGGAATATCAATGACGTTTACCATTGAGACATCACACTGGTTCCTATATGAAGCGAAAATCGGGAAATTTAAGCACTTTATAAATAACCCCGTGGGATAAACTGAATTTAAGATTGGTGGTATATATAATTCAAGTTTCACTTACCCAGGATAAAAACTTGTCCCTGGTGAAATAACACGATAGTACTTTTCGTGTAGTTTGTTGACAACACCTGCCTGATTTTTTGTCCAATTTCTCAAGTACTTTTCAACTTCTATAATTCAAAAAAAATATTAACAAGAAATGTAAGCCTTTTAGGAATAATCTACTGAAAGCTTGTATTCTGACGGATTATTGCAATTTTAAACATTGTTTTCTGATTGACAATTGATCATTTAGTACATTTGAACTCATGACTCCCCACAATAAAATGTCACAATAAGTAAGAAAGCCTTTTCCCTGTGATAAGCTAAAGATTTTGTATGAGAATCAAAGAAAAAGATTTTTGCCATTTAAAATGCATGTAACCTCCATCCTCACCCTCACAACTGGGGTCACAATATGCATGAAAGCCATTCCACTAGATGTGCTTTCCATTTAAAATGCATGTGGACTTTCGAACCCC
>JAANSM010003097.1:0-13567 GCA_036850725.1 Orchesella villosa | reverse complement strand
TGGGTACATGACATGAAGATGCAAAAGCCAAGGTACTTTGATGATGTAAAATGGAAAGAAAACGGCATGCTTGATACATATATTTACATGGAGATGAAAAAGCTGAAGGACTTACGACTCAACCGTCTCAACCTACAAGACAATCAAGTGGAAAGATTTTGAACTCGTTTTTATCCGCTTTCTGATAGATTTTTTTTTATTTTGCAATCATCAAACTGTTTTTTAACCTTTACACATTTTGGACTATAATGAAATTAAAATGATTTGGGATCTGTAATGGACAAAAATATCTTTACAAAATTAGATAATCTACGGGAAAAAGCGGGAATGAAATTGCAATGATCAGATATATACCTTACGTCAAAAAATTTGATATTTTTCAGCTCAATCATTTTATACCATAAAGTATCCGAATGGAGTTGGCATGATGATATAAATGCGATTGTGTATGATATGATACACGCAAAACTTATACTGTGAAGCTGTGTATTTCACGTAATTCAATTTCCTTAAGGCAAAGAAAAGCCCATCCATGTAATAATTTTTTGTCTTCCTCTCTGACAACAATTTTGATGCCAAGCCTAGCCAAAGAGTCTTCATGTCTTGTAAAAATATATGTAATGTACGGACGTACACTGTTCTGAAGAATCTCTGCATATTATACAATAATACAATCACAATCCACATTTTTTTTCGTGCTGCAAAGACTTTATACTTAAGACTTGTGTGCTGACTTAGCAACATTTTCTTGCTCTATGTATATTATGATGTGTGGTGGTACTAAGCTCACAGGTACTAATCATCAACATCATCATCATCATCATGATATTTTTTGTTCATAGCAGCTCATGGAGGTACCATAATAATGGTGTGGTTGGTTGGCGAAATGAAACGAATGAGTTGAAGTCAATGGCAAGAAGAAAAAAAACGCCGGGCTAACTTACTCTTAACAGAAACGAGAGGGGAATGGAATGAAGAGTAATAAGAATCACAGCAGCACAGAGTACCTATTGTAATGCTTCATGATGATGATGATAGTTGGTTGCTATTAGGTAGTAAAGAAGAGCCTCCACTTCGACTGTAACATTTCAAGAAAAAAAAGACGTCGTGGTCGTCCAAGATGAAGAGGGCAATGACTTGGCCAGAGAGCTAGTTCGCAATACAACACAAAAGTAAGAGAGAGAGAGATGCAAGAGAGACGAAGACCAACTTTGTAATGTAATAAAAAGGTAAACCTTGTCGAAGTCGGAATGCGATAAATATGAAGTACAATGTGTAGTGTATGCATTCACAAGACTATAAGACAAGGTGGAGAATCTCTACCTTGAACTTCAATCCAATCAAATGATAAAAAAAATACTGTTTTCTTACATTCAGTACAGCACAACCATGAAAAGCATTACCTTCATCATTACTATGATGGAGGTTGACTTTGACTTCAACCTAAAGTTTATGAAGGCACCCACGAAATTTTAATGCAGTCACTGGGACGGTTTACAATGTAGAGTATATATATATTATACGGATTCAAGAGTGACTTAGAAAAATATCCTCATCATCTCATCATATCATCAATGAGCTCGCGCGACTGACGACCTTTCCGCGTAATCTGTTTATATAACCTATTTTTTATGTGTGTGATTGAGAAAAGAGATGAGATGAAGACGTGTGCGCATTTTTGAAGGATGTAGTTATGACATGACATGATCTGACTATATATACGACGGTTTGTGTCTTATGCTAGTTCATATCGCTCATAATTGGCATGTTTCCCAAACGTTATGAACTTTTTTTTTAATCCGGTGGTGGTAGCAACCAGCGGCTTGTCTTCAAAATGGTAATCCAGGTGTCCGGACACTAGCGTCAACGTCAGACGTTAAATTGAACCTTTAAGTTATGTATATCCTGTCGTCTGCATCATCACCAGTTTTCTAGCTCCTAATCCTATTCTTCATTCAAGCAACGTTTTCGTTGTCGTGTTGGAATTTAACCATCTTTCTTGCAAAAAAAAACATTATGATCATCGTGTCATGTCACAACATAGCGTTAAAGTGGGAGAGAACAAAGCAGTGTTCGTTTGGTATATGCTAAGTTGGTTGATGTGCATTGTCCATTCCAGTCGAAATCGAAAGACTGAGCGGAGATGGGGTTGTAAAGAGAGTGTGCTATGCAATACCATCCACTCCAGGTCCAGCCCATAATAATGTAATGGTGATTCCACTTCTTGTATATACGTTATTCATGTAACGTGGATGATGAAGGAGAGCTAAAAAACATTCTGCAAAGTAGTGCTTAGCCCGAGTGATAACGTTTCGCTAAGAATATTGCGTGAATCATGATGATGAGAATGAGATGTATCGTATCGTTTTCACGAAGAGCAAGAAAAAATTGCTTAGTTAGAGTTGGCTTGCTTACTAACAAAGCTTATGGATTTTTGTATGTCAATGGCATCATCAAAATGGACAAAAATTACTTTGCTCCGCCTTGCAATAAATCTCGGTGAGATGAGATGAGCTGAGGTTTATATTGGAAAAAGTAAATTGTGAACTCCCTTTGTTTTCCCCGTTGTTCCGACTTGTCCATATGAACGTGCTTGTGAACTTAATGAGTTGAAGGTGGAAACCTTCTTGACAGTGGACTCATGTTTCCAATTTAATGGACGATAAAATAGAGCATTACTCTGAACTTGCACTTCGTTGAGCTTTTGGGAGCTTGATCAGGTGGACTGATAGATTCACATGAGATGAGATGAGATGATAGCATGTTTGCGATGCTTTCCCATTATGGTTTTTGTTTTGTTAAAAACTTACGTGAATAATCAATGGGTTGTAGATTGCCGAATTTCATTTTATAAGTGGTTTCGCTCACAAGATTCAATCGCATTTAAATTTCTGTGAGCCCAACTTTATTTTGTTTAGCCAAACAAACAATTGCTATTTCATATAGGAGTAGTTGTTGACGACTTTGGAAAAGACAAAGGGATCATAAAATCGGGCCAAGTCCTTCATAAAAACGAAGAAACAATATAAATTGCTTTCAGATCTTGAAATAACCGGTGCAGAACGCAATAATTCGGGGTATCCAAAAAACTGAATTTATGACTATGACTGCTTGAATTGTGAAGCACTCAAAGACTCAAAGTAAAATCATCAAAAACGAAAAGGCTTCAACAGACTTCAACCAAAAACTTGTACGATGTCGGGGAAAATGTTTGAAAATATGGTTTTGAAATGTAGAGAAGCATCCTAGGAATATCAATAAACAATTTATACCTTCATGGAAAAGAGAAGGCTTTTTTTATCCACGTGCTTTTTTGTACTTTCAGCGTCTGGGATCCTTGTCGATTTGATGGAAGTCATTCGGTCGACGAGATCGCTGAATAGGAAATTTCTTCACTTGCTTGTCCAAGAGCAGCTTCTTTCATTGAATCTCAGTCTTGGCATTGGAGAGGTCTACTACGGACTCCAGTTTTTACCAAGATGCACGGTATGCTCAAAAGAAGAGAGCTTCTTAATAATTTCCAATCCGCCCCCATGAGCTTTGCCCTACCCCTACGTATTTTTATGAGATTAATGATGTAGCATAATGTAAACCAGGTACATCGACAAAATTCTTGTTCTTGCAGAGACTGAGAGACTTAAATTTAGCCTACTTACGACATGTTGAGCCGAACCAATTGATGAAATTGATACCGCACTTGTCATCTATCATTTCCCTCAATTTAATGATGACAAGTACTATCGATCCGGTAAGAGAAAATAGTAAACAGGGAAGCTTCTCTGACACAACGTTATCCTTTTTAGTTACTATGAAATGCACTTTACTTGTAATCCGATTTGTTTTAAGAGCAAGGTTGTAATAATATGATGATGCTAGTCACTAGTAGAAGTAAAAAAAGAAATGGATGATGTACAACATGAAATTTTTCATTTTTATGAACCCAAAATCCTATTAAAAGCTGCTCGAAATGATATCCTTCCACTGTCCCAATCTGATTGAACTCAATCTCTCCTCAACCATGATCTCAGATCAAGGTCTCATCAGTCTCTGTGGGGCTGAGATGAATGATGGAGTGAAAAGATGTCAAAAGCTCCAGCGACTTCTCATCACCGAAACGAGAGTGACGTGGATTGGAGCCCTCACAATTTTGAGACATTTGCCTAATCTCACAGATTTTGATTTTGACAAGATTTTTCAGGTATTCAGAACTCTTTTAGTTCCTTTCCCTTCATCTAAGCATTGGTAAAGCTTGTGCTTGTGACTATGACTATATTATTACAGGTTTTCGAGCACTTGGATCCAAAATCCGTTCTAAATTCGGAAAACCATCCGTGTCTAAAGCTTCGTTCTTTGTACTCTACCGCACCTTGCGTTCGTGGAGACTCGATTGATGCAGCAGCAACACTGTGTCCGCATACAGAGGTTGTAAATACACGCATTTTATTGAAGCTTGAAGTTTGAAGCTATTGAATAGAAGTAATTAATACTTGCGAATTGAGGACTGTTGAATTTGATGCTATTGTTGACTAACAGATTGTTTCCGTGATGAATGCTTGGTTTGACAACGATACGTTTTATAAATTCATGCAATTTGAGAGACTAAAGTCATTAGAGATTGTAAACAGCGAAGGGCAAACTATAGACTATGAAGAAGGGGTTCTTCCCATTCTGCAAGTGATTGGGGCGAGTTTGGAAAATGTGATTTTGAGCAAGTTTGCCTCAGTTGATCTACTCAGTAAGGCCCTATAAGTTTGGAAGTTTGAAAAGCTCTCTACTAGCTAATATTTCTGCTCACGGTTAACCTCAAAAACTTGTTAACAGGTCTCGGCCAGTCGTGCCCTAAACTCCGAAAAGTGGCTTTGAGCGGTGTTGGAGAGTTTATCGGGACACAAGTTGTGACCGGGCTTTTTTCAATGTTGACAATTTTGGAAGTGTGGTTTGACGAGAGGACGGAATGCTCTTCAGGCAATGCTCTTATTCAACTTTTGAGCTACTCAAAGTGGATAGAGAGCATTCTCATCAAAAGGTCTGAAGACTTGAACGTGTCTCTTATGCAGAAAATTTGGCAGGTACACAGACAACCATGCACATATCAATTGTCATGATGATATCTTTTTCTAACACTCTACTGCTCAACACAAACCATTACAAACATTAATGCATACATATACGTGCTTCAATGTACAAAAAAAACTTGCTGCAAAAATCCTCTTGCAAACAGCACAGCGACCCCAAAACTTTTTTTTATCTAAGCATCAAAATGATACGTATTTTAAAATGCAAATTCTAATAATGATATTTAGACAAATCCAATGAACAAAGTATGCCGATTTATTTTGATTGAATGCAACAACCTGGAATCAGCCGTGATTGAGGAAATGCTCCTTCGAGAGAATGACCTAGAGGTGCTACGAGTTTGGAGCTGTCCCCTTATTGATACAGAACAAAAGAAGTTACTTCAAAGCAACATTAGTGAAGCTAACCTGGACGTATATTTTGAATGGTTTGCTTAAAAAACTCGCTTTTATTCGCATGAATTAAAAAGTTTGTTTTGTATGTGTTCATTTCTTATCTCTATTTTATAGTCATATTCTCATCAACCCCAAAATCCATTTTATTATATTATGTTCTCATTATCTTCCAATAAAAAATAATTTCATGCTAGTCAGAAACAATTATTAGGATTTTTTTTGCAAACTTTTTCTTTTCATTTTATTTCCATTTTTGATTACGCTTCAATCATTGTTTTAATCTTTTGCTATTAGCACCACATACAATTAGTTTTTTTTCCTGGTTTATTTCAACACTTCTTGAAATCAATAGTTTTAAAGCCTCCAGAATTCATGGCAGAAGAGGCAATGATGCGCGATTCTACATGCGTTTCATTTGATAATACATGTATACCTCTGGATAATTTTATACTCATTTCGTTATAATATGTACATATACAAGTACACGTGCGGTACGGTACACGTGCGGTACGGTACACGGCAAATCTCTCAGCAAACGCACCGTTTCCACGCCATTAGTCTATAAAACTCGTATGGTAATAATATTACAGCTCAAAAATTATTTTTTTAACTAGATTACTCTCATCATAATAAATAATACTTAAGTTTAGTTTAGTTCGTGAATTAATTAGATAAATACAAACATTTAAAAAACGGCATACTCATATCATCAGTCAAATGCACATATATTCGTTCAACAAACAGCAACTAACACTAGCTAACTACGTAATTATAGTCATCATCATAATATACAAACATTGTAATACTCGCTCGCTCGCATATACCATTAAGTATGTAAATATATGTGTTGCTAAACGAATGACTTTTTACCCCTCAGGTTGACGTTGATGCATCATATCATAATATTCGACAAAATATAATTAATTATATACATGTAGTATATATGAAAGACCAAAAAATGTATAGTACTTAACTTTATAATTGAATACAAATAGTTCCTTCCTGGCGTTATTAAATGTTCTCGCTTCCCGTTTGCGTGCACGAGAAGGACGACCGCGAGAATGGATCATTGAATTTCATAACCAGTATTCGAAACCGAGTTTAAAGTGATTCTAAACTGAAAAAATACGGCAGCAACTAAATAAAAAATTCAAAATAAAATACTACTCAAGACTGACCAAGTGACCAGACGGAAAGTACTTTTTTTTGGAAAAGATAGTAAGTGCTTCATAAGCTACACACACACATTTTTTTGCTAAGAAGATCAAAGGTGCAATTTGACAATGAATTTGTTTGGGTCATTAAATTATTATTTCTTTTTAAAGCCATTTTCTGGAAGAAAAGCACAGGGTCGAAATGAAGTTAAATAATTTGTAAATGCATCAAGTGAGACAATAATAAAATTACACATAAATAATATATACAAAAAACAAAACAGTGAAGTTAGTTACTATAAAAGTTAGTAATTAATTACCAAAGTTGCTGCTCCTTTAGTGAAGGAAGCTAACCTTAGAGTCCTTTAGTCATAAGGAACAGCCTTATCAAATTTGAAATTGTTACCAAACATACATACTGCATATAAACAATTTTTTATTTCATTTTGTAGAAAAAGGCAATATGACAAGGCGTAGCTACCTCAAATATAATAAATTTTCCTAAATTCGCAATGGCAAAGTGCGACTGCATTGAGATTAAAGATGCGAAGCTGTCAATCTATTTAACCGCTATTATTTAGCATGTCTATATATTCTACTACTGCGTCAGGGTAGTCTCGTCATATATTTCATACTTGAGTTTACTTATCCACAATTTGCTTCTACTGTAATGGCATCAATAGGTAATATTAATTACACCATTTTTTAATTATTATCATGAGTTTATTATTATCGAGACTTGTCTCGGCCGAGTTAACTGGGACTATTATTTGTTTGGTAGTTTCATACTAGTATATAGTAGTTATGCTTGCATATACCGCAATAAATGAGCCTTTTTTCTGCTTCTGAAAACTATTCTATAAACTAAAAGGTAACTAATTGAAGTTGAAAATGAGTAATTGAACTTGTTTTAACTTGACTGTCCTAAAAATCTAGTGTACTTTAACCGTCTTATCTCAAGTCATTTTTTTCCTTTCGTTTTGTATTGTACCTTGTACTTAACTACAGACTAAACCATGGGGTTGATCAAGTATAAAAAAATAAATAGCCCGACCATGCCGGGTATCGTCAATCACTTTTAAGTCACTTTCGGTCATCCGGAATCTCACATACATGTAAAGTTTTTTTTGTAAAGAATTTCTTGATGAGAAACAATGGACACGACATCGCATGTTTTGGGTTTGCAGATATTCGCATAGTTTAGAAATGGGATGAGATGAACTTGTCACTTGCTACTTTTGGTACTATATTATCAGAAATCCGATACTTTTCTGCAATTAAAAAAGTAATCTAGATGTACTTTAAAGTATAACCTGCTTAATTCTAGAGTGGTAGTACTGCTAAACAATCACAACCAATAAAAGCACATGTGTCACGCAAAATCCCAAACAATAAAATTTTATATTAGTTACATTGAATCAACTTGAAACAAAAAGTTTTTTTTTTACAATTTCACAGTATATTTACAGATAATGTACATAATTAATATAATACAAAAGTGTGATTTAGAAGATAAACTAGTGAAAGAAATCTAATAATTAATGAACAAGCTGCCCAAAATTATTAATAAAAACCATTCACTACACCAACATATCTATAACGGTTAATACTAGCAGAGTTTTATGTACTTTGACATTTAAGAAAAGAGACGTAATAATACAAAACAAGCGTTTACTAAGCTAAGGTATTTCAGGTATTCCTTTGAAGTACACCAATTTGCCATCGATTTCCTCCCAAAAGAACCTCAAGCCATATAAAATAAAGTGTTAAGCAACCAAACCGAATCATATTGAAATCACATGTAAGAAATGCAACTATACGAAATTAATAGCAACGGGCAAACCTTATTCGACATCAAACGTTTTCCTTCTGGAATTTGATGTGGGATGAGGTTAAAAATGTGCAATTGAAGCTAGGGCAACGTCAACGGAACGATGATAATAATTTAGACAGTTAACTGAAATAAGTTTTAGGTTGATTTGCAAATGCCTGGCATAACTATTTTGATTGTGAATTTTCTACGCCAATGCGTAATGATTATCATAACGGTGGTAACGCAACCAAAAACCTCCCAAAAACGTAATGTCTATAAAAAGCCCCAGTTAAAAATCAAACAGCAAAATAAATACGAAAAAAGCATAACAGTAATTTGGCAAACAACGTGGAAATTGTCTAAAACATTGGTATACGTACAATGAAGAAAATGGTTTCAAAAGAAAGGGAACGTAAACGCGAACAGTCGAAGTTAGGAATTCCATTAAGTTTGGGATTATTCTACATACCTTGTCCGGTACTTATCGGGAGATGGAGAGAAGTATTCAGTGTACACAAGGTGGAACAGGAAGAGATGGAACAGGATAATTAGAAGGGAGAGTCCCACCCAGAACATTGTTGACATCGCACCATAGCCACTTCCGTGCTTGTGCATTGAGATCACATGAGTTTCGTGCGCAGGTGCTGCATGATATCAAGTAGAGTAATGGTGTAATTAAAATCAATGCTTTTCATTTGAATATTTAATCAAATAAGACTGTTTAAAAATGATTTGGATTGCAAACCTTCGAAAACTTCCTTGACGTGGATGGAAAGGCGAAGCTCCTCAACGTGCTTTCGATCCGAAGTAATGTACAGTATAGATGTGACAGGGTCAGTTAGTTTCACTGGAAATTGCTTCTTGGTAGGAGCAAGCTCAACAGGTGCATCCAGACAGCCTGCATCGCAGGCGAAGTAGTCGCGATCACTTCTATCTAGCGCAGCACTTAACACAGCCTTGTTATCTTCGCCAACAGAGACGCTAATGTTGACATGGGTAGCATTTCCATAGCCAATACGCCTGAATTCCCAAAACATTTACATATAATATCAACTCATTCGGGATTATAAAGCATTCACAACAATGATGGGATATGCTCAGTTGAATAATTTACCGAAATAGATAATCACGATGGAGGTCTTTTGGCTCAGTATTAAATTCTAGATGGTGATTGCTGAACTTAAAGGCTCCAAAACTCAAGACCATTGCCTGAATGACACCAGACGCACCGCCTCGGAGAAGTCGATGACATCCCTAAACAGTCAAAGACAATTGGCGTTAAGAGAATTGTTTACATTATCGATAATGTGACAGATGGACGATTGCCGCGTTGAGAATCGTACCAGTTTTTCTAACGTAATAAGCCACAAGTTTGAAACAGTAAAAATGTTCGTTTCTGATTCCAGTGACGACCACAAGTTTGGAGCTTGTCTGAAAGGTTGGGAAAAACAGTGCTTGTTTAAAGATCTAACACAAAAATGTATTTATAATAACTGGAATAAGCCAACTTACAAAGTGTGATGACCTCCATAGCATCCTTCAGCATAGGATAACACTGAATGGGCTTCACTTATTTGAGCTAGTGGCACATTAACTTCAAACAACGGAGCCCTAACCTGAGAGAGCACGTTGTACATTGTGGCATTGATCTTATCACCATTTAACGCATTTACAGCTCGTGAAGTACTGATGTAAAAGCCTGTCGTCCAAAGCTCGTTCCAAGCTTTCTCATGCAGTTCATAGAAGGTGCGGACATCCAGTGACATTACCTTTTGCAATTCCTGAGAAAGCGAATTGAAAATATTTATATTAAACTGCTAAATTGTCACCATTGTCAACTAGTGAAAATTAAACGAACATCTCATACGTACCTGCTCAGACTTATCAGTTAACACTGCTCTCACATTTTCAAATTCCTTTTTGGACGTCAAGTACGAGTAATTGATAACAGAAACAAATCGAAATGACACGAACTTGTTGCCTTTCACCTAAAATCAATCAAACGAACCATTAGAGATTCAATTGTTATTGATAAGGAAATCAAGCGCAAATGCGTCCTTGACAGTTTGTATTTGCTGAACGGAATTGAAAATGAAGTTACTTCGACAGCGTTAGGAACTTTCTTAGATGCAATCGCTACAGCAATGCTCCCACGCTCCGTTTCAATTACTCCACTGGCAACAACAGCCTGATAGTCACCTTTTCCTTCGGGTAGCTCGAACCTATTATTTTGACAAGTGAAATAAGATTATAACCTCAAATTTTTCATCCTATTCAACAATTAAGAATATGTGTAAAATGCTTCATACTTTTTAACTTCCATCTTGAATGGTGGATCTCCGTTTTAACCCAACTGATCAAACTGCACAATCACATTTTCACTGCCCGTGTTCCTGATGGTCACATCTTGCTCGAATACCGAAGGATAAGTTCTGTGAGCGTAGTACATGCTTACGGCTTCCACCACATCTTTTTGGGTACGCTCGATACAAGAGAACTTTTGAACTGTGCCCTTTCGAAATTGAGAGACGGTCGCTTCCTTGCGTGAGCTTTCATCAGCTAAAGTCACACTAACCATTGGTCGGAATGGGATCACGGCATTAAGGACACGTCCAGGCTGAAGAAAAAAATATAACGTTTACATTTCCAGACGATGTTATGTTTGGAAATGCCATTTTAATTTAAAATGACAATATAAAATATTTACACGAGGCTTGATCTTGAGGACTGATTCATCCGAAACGGAAGTTCCAATGTATCCGTTACCAACATAAGGCATATAAGCCATTTCGTCATCCAACGGTGGCACATGTAAGATGTTGCTATCCAAATTTTCCTTTTCCCCTTGTAACTTATACAAATTTCGTTCCAAGCAAGTGTTCAGCTCGCCTATCAAAAAGAGAATCCAGTTGTCATATTNCTTATACAAATTTCGTTCCAAGCCAGTGTTCAGCTCGCCTATCAAAAAGAAAATCCAGTTGTCATATTGAACTAGACTTTAATTAGGAAAGAAAGCGAGTTAAGCAAACACTATTAGGCTATACTTACCCGGCGACTCGACATGCACCTGGGAGTAGAACCGAAATCCAAAGATCCATAACAAGAAGAAGATCAAAATCGTAAAAGTGAAGAACTTCCGAATCCTAAATGGTCGTCATTGATTATTATGATAATTTATGGATTTATATCCGTAAGATATTATTCACGTAAAAACATGATATCTGAATACTTTACACAAAATATATTTAACATTTAAAGATACTTACGTGTGATGAGTATCGAAGTACCGTTTGATGATTTTAAAGAACTCCATTATTTCCATTTTGCTCTCCTTAACTTGCCTTTAATGTTTAAAGGCCGCAAATGAAAGGAGCAATTGTTATCTCAGAAGACTAGATCCTATGAAGGAATTTCGTAACAGCAGTCGCATCAGAAGGGCAACTTTCAACAACTATTTTTGTTTTGCTCAGCTAACTGGAGGCTGGGACACTGTAAATATTCGTGATCAGGACATCTGATCACAATAAGTAGAATGATTAGAATTAAGTTTTATTCTTAATATATATCAATTAATTTAAAGCCTTTCCGTGAGCAGTGAGTAACTAACAACTAATCTCTCAAATGTCAAATGTCACAAAAACTTAACATCTTCCCTGAAACCTGACTGGCACTTGATCCTCTCTATTGCAATTACGAGGCAACTAATTTATGCTAACCTCATATATTTTCATGCTGACATGGCAATAAATAATAAAACCGGTTCAAGAATTCCAACATTTATTCTGTCATAATCAATAATGCACATCCAACATCTAATGATGTTATCAACATATGCGATGCTGCTGCTGGTTACCTCGTAAGTATATATTTGAAACAAAACCAAACAACCAAATTTAAACTAAAGAGCTGACCAAGACGTTTTACTGATTAACAAATTCTAAATATGGATACAAACCTACTGATGAATGACCAGCTGACACGCACAGAAGTCACCTCTTCCTCCTCTTTATATGCCAAGAAGTACTTTCCTGCGTTTAAATTTGAAATTAAACCAAAAATGAAAAATATTAAGTCTCACGGGCATCCACCGAAAGAATTTCTAGCATCTAAACTAAAATTTTGTCTAGAATTGAATACCTTATTCGTATTATGAGTGACAAGTAAAATTCTTGCACTTCTAACACCTGCTGCTGCCTAACTAGCTATCTGACAACTGATAAGCAATAAAAAACAGTGTATACTTATGACTGCACTGTCGATGACGAAAGAAGGAAATAGCAATACAATATGTTATATGTGGAACCTACCACCTACTGCCAACCGGTAGTTTACTTGTTGGTACACAACAACTAACCGTCAATTGTAACTGACAACGTTACGTTAACTCAAAAACAGATCCAAACTTACTCTCAATAAATTCTACACTAGTAAACAGATCGAGATGGGAACATCCAAAAACTCAATGTAATGTTATCAATTATGTTCCAAAGCAAAGGGATCTTAAGCCTTTTAACACTAAAGTGTCTCACTTACACTTTACACAATGTTTTGCAATTAGAAAATCAATTTGCCGAATTAACACCTGCTTCTGCTTCAAACCAAATATCGCATGAGCCACAACACACACTACTACACCAAGACCAACTATGTAAATGTATGTATTTGTTATGCTACTCGACTCCTCTTCTATCTTCTCTTATTTTTCGCCTGCTATATTGGGATGTGGGACGGCTGCTGATCTGCTGTCATAGTCTGCTGCAAAAAAGAACTAATTTAGCTATGAGTTTGAGTGTGCGAGGTAACCAAAAACAACAAGATACTCAACGACTCCGTTGAGACACATGTGTGTGTATGAATGATGGTACAACTACTACTCCTACCACTTTTTGCAACCAGGAACAAAGGAAAATGCAATTGCTATATACATAATCTACATGGTAAATATGGAATATTGCATACTCGAATAAAATTATGCATAGTTAAGTTCATTGTTTATCTATGATGTTGTTCACAATGAGTAAAGTAGAGTATGTACTACGTTATAATATAAAGCTTATATTTTTTAAACGTTCTAGGGTTGCCGTTTTCCGGTTTCGGTTGCAAACCGTACTCGGTTTCGGTTGGTCCAA
>JAANSM010003096.1:0-13568 GCA_036850725.1 Orchesella villosa | reverse complement strand
CTCTTGAGCTTTGAGAAGTTCTACCACGCACATTCAGAGATGTCATAATAAGCTACGAAGTAGCAGCAGCAACAGTGTTCTTTTCATGAATATCAGTTATCATCACAGTTATCAGTTGAAGGTTAAAATATATATAAGTTTAGCGTAGTAATAACTACAGGAACAGTTGCAAACTCCTTTTTATTCGCCATAAACCACATGACAACTGCATCATCGTTTCACTCCAGCGTTTACGTCTCCAGTCCAGCTTAAAAAAATCGTCTCAAAGTTCCCCATTCATCAACAGAGTAAGATTACGTGACATTTATTTCGTTTATTTTGTAAAAATCATTAGCATTATCATGAATATTTTATGCTTGCTTGAATTTATAATATATTATAATCAATCATAGCTCTGTGTATTAGTTATGAAAATATAATTTATAGTTAATGCTCGTAAATATACATGAACTAAATTGATAGTACCAAATCACAAATGCCATTGTTGAGATTATCGTGTCGTGTCGTCTCGAACCTTTCACCTTTGTAGAAAATAATTTATTTACCCGCATGCATATAGTTTTTCCTACATTCAAGGTGGTGTGAATTATGCCCTCTTACGAGTAACTTATTATGTTTCAGTTCATATTTAGCACTGACAATTTTCATTCCATTGGTGATTTCATCGAAAGACGTCAGTGAAGTGGTAAACTATGTCATATAGTCTCGTACCAACTCCTAATAATATAATATGAATATACTGTAAGATTTTACGACTTCAACATAAACAGATATTGATGTGTGAGACATTCATTTGTCCATACGAATTGGAGATTTTTCATTACGCAATTACATATTACGCAATCGCTTCACTGTGAAGCCTTCATACATGTGACATGCAACAGCAACTTTTTCGCTGTGCGTAAATAAGTACAAGATGCAAAATAACATGCGTGGATGCAGAGTAGATAATACAGGAAATACGCATGTTAGTCTTTCTGTAGGTGTTAGGTTCAAACACAAAACAATAAAACACCAAGCCATAGTTTATGCTTGTGCTATTAACACTTCACATCCGTATATTGTACATTTTATACAACGTAGTTTTACTCTTCTTTTTTATTCAACATTACCGCTGGATTACTAACGTGTCATTCACTGTGTAATGTTTCAAAGACACTTTAAAGTATATTAAGCCGAACGAAGACAATTTAACCCAAAATAATTAAACATTAATTGCACCGAAGCTGATCTTACAAAGATCATATAATATTTCTTTAGACTGCTCCTTGTATGAAACTTCTAATATAAATAAAACAAAAAAACCACACACTGGCGTTTCTACAACTCGAAAACTGTATTGGTTACATTACATTGTACAAAGCTGTCTGTTACATTATTGCGTTATAGAAGAAGAAAATAGAAAATAGTTTGAAGTAAAGATTTAAAATAATGACTTCGATTGAAACGCTCCCCAATGAGGTAAGTTATTTATTGATCCACGTCGCATTAATGTTTGCGTTCTTCATTTTAATACTAACCAAGTAAATTGCTTGCTATTAAATTAATATTGAATACTAATAGAAGAATTACAATAAATTGTATTTGAATTTTATATGTAAACATGCCCAAATGTATCACTTATTCTATTTATCTATAACCATTCTTACCTTTCCATTTGGTCGCTTTAGTTTCATGAACAAAGAAGTCTCGTCATACGAAATAAGAACCCTTTTTAGTAATCTGCTCATTGTTAAACTAGTGATACGTGCATATAACACGTCGAGTGCCATTTGTTGCTATTCAGTTCGGAGTTGTAGGGAAAATGTGTATAAATAACATTTAAAGGGACATAAAAAAGGTGCCTGCATGATACCTCCAATTTCCAGTTTCATGTCTAGAACAATGAATGCAAAGAGTGTTCACGAAATCCTAATACGAACAACGAAAGCTGAAAGTTATACATCTCGGAAGTCGAAATGGGAATACGTTGTGCTTGTTGAGCACAGTGGTAACTAATAGTTGGTAGGTACCTTAAAGGTACTTCTAAGGGAAATCGGTTGTGAATATGCATGTAGCTGAAATGTTCGTTTTTACTATTTTTATGACCGTTTCACTGGAAAAGCTATTATTAAAGCTCTGGTTCTGGTTCCAAGTTGAGCCCTTTTAAATCCTTGAGCTTTGAGCAGTTCCTCCACATTCAGAGATGTCATAATAAGCTAGGAAGTAGCTGCAGCAGCAGTGTTCTTTTTATGAATCTGAGTTATCAGCTGAAGGCTAAAATATATATTGGTTTAGCTTAGTAAATAGTAGTAATTTGTGGTTCTGGTTTACAGGAACAGTTGCAGTCCTTTTTATTTGTCATAAACCACCTGACAACGTAGTTATCGTTTCACTCCAGGATCTCCAGTCTCCAGTCCAGCTATACAAAATCGTCTCAAAGTTCCCCATTTGTAAACAGTGTAAGATTACGTGACATCATGGATTTTGAAATTAACGAGTTTCCTAATGAGGTAAGTTTTATCATTAAAAGAGAACGTATAAATATTCAGTAAAATCTACTATTTTAAAAATGTTAGTGTTTTAGCATTACGTGTTATCGCAGTCTATAATTTGATTTCTATTTCTAATTGGTAGTCAACAACCACATTTCAATATTCTGATTCTATATTATTTGTTCTTTAAGATCCTCTGTAAGATCCTGAGCCTTTTGTCAACCGAAGAAAAGTTCCGGGCTCGAGAAGTGTGCAAACGATGGAGGGAACAGGTCGACACAAACGTGCTGTTTCACATTCAGCTCTCTGATTCAACCTATAATGAAGTTTGTCAACGATTTCAAATGCGAAGAGTGGCATCCCTCCAGATTGCAAGTTTATATTCACATTCAAATATCCCCATTGAAAATCTGAACTCTTTACGCCGATTGGAGTTAGTAAATGACATTGGCGAAGAGGCATTCGAGGATTTGTTTACGAGAGCAGCTTTCCTCAAACGACTAAAGGTTTATGTGTTGGTTGAGTCATCGTGGGAGGAACCAAATCCCAATTTCCCAGGAAACACTTATTTCCAAGCTCTTTCTACCATCAAGCATCTTTCCATTGACGTTATGCGTTGTGAATCTGACTTAGCAACTTCTCTGGGTGCTTGTAGCGTCCTAATAGATCACAATATGCCTAATGTCCAATCTTTAACCATCAAACTCTCAACTGGAACCCTTGCAATCCTGCAAGGGTTGGATTACTTCCGTCTCGCTGCAAGCAAAGCAAATCTCCGCAAATTTATTTTCACACGAAATCCCAGTCTCAAAATGAAGCCTAACTCCGATGTTTTTCTAAAGGATGCACTACCCATTTCACCTACACTCTCCACAGCATTGCGCAAGCTCCGTCTTACCCATGTGAAAGCTGACGTTATGAAAATGCACGAGAAATGCCTGGGAGGTCCTGCTTTCAGAACAACAGCACATGAAGACGTTGCAACTTTATAGTGATTCAAGCTGCAGCCAAGGTATATCCCTATCTGATGTGCTTCCCGTAATCAGAAAAAGCTGGACGAGCCTTCACACGATCGCATTAGAAATTGATACAAATCGAAGTCGAAGTGGAGACCTTGATATGGACATCTTTGCAGATCTCAAATCCCTTCGATATCTCAACATCAAATCTTGGTCAAAGAAGAACGTAGAGTTTTCGCCATCAACAACAGTTTCCAATACTATACCAAAAGTTCCAAACATTTACAACTGCGATGCAATCATTACAAAAACTTTACGTAAGCTTTCCATCATCGGATTCAAACTTACAGATGTGGATTTTACCAATGTCATGAGTAAGATTGGAAAACTGGATGTGGGAAAAATGGAAGTGACTCGAAATAAGATGACATCATCCGCTAGGAGAAATTCTGGGAGCTGGGTTCGGGAAACGGGAATGAACAAAGGGATTAAAGTGGGTAGTCATTACTATTACCTTCCCTTCCCACGCAGTTGGGAAAGTTCACATGTTCCAAACTTAGAATCCATGCTTACTTTAATCACTATTTAGTATTGAAATTGTTAATAGTTGTTAGTTTATTGACGTCGCGGTAGAATATTATTGATTTTTAGGTTTGTAAAAATCATTTTTAGCATTTATATCATGAATTTTTAGGTTTGTAAAAATCTTTTTTAGCATTTATATCATGAATTTTTAGTGTTTGAATTTGAATATTATAATCAATCATGTCTCAGTGTATCAGTTATGAAAATATAATTCATAGTTCTTGCTTCTAAATACATATGAACTAAATTGATCGTGTCAAATGTTGAATTGATTGTGTCATGTACAACCTTTGTAGAAAGTTATTTATTTGAACGCATGCATAGCTTTTTCTCCATTCAGGGTGGTGTGAATTATGCCCTCTTACGGGTAACTTATTCTCTGTTTCAGTTCATATTATTAAGTACTGCCATTTTCATTCAATTAGTGATTTTATCGAAAGACGTCAGTAGTAGATGTCATATAGTGTCGTACCAACTCCTAACAATATTATATGAATACTAGCAAGCCCGCTGCGGTCCTTCGGACCGCCACCAATATTTAATTAAATCAAATTAATATTTTGCCTTAAGGTTGGGATTGGAACGTTTAAAATCATTTTCAGATTCTAAAAGCATGTGTTCAGGGGGGCCATTAAGTAACCCGTGTCAATTGACGTAGTAAAATCCCTCTGGAGGCATTTCAAAGACCGTTTTCACGTATACCTAAGAATACACGCGTCATGAAAAATCCATTATGCCTCACTCATAGAAATTAAGAGATACCCAAGAAGTCCACATGGCTAAGTGTTTTTGGAAGTACAGAGAAATGGTTTTTTGCTACTTCAACGTCGAAATCGATTGAAATTTTCAGTTATTTTCTTTTTTTGTTTGCGGTATTAGTCAGTCTAGCAACATTCCGTAGACGCAATGCTAATCAGGCACCTTCCTTTTCACACAATCCATGTCTTCTTCATCAGTAAAGACAAATTTCTGAAGATGAGAAGATGCAATTCATTTACTAACCCAGACATCAGTCTTGGCGAGTTCTGCTGGCGTAATCGCAGGAACTTACTATTTAGTCTATCGGATCACTTTCCGTTGGCGCAATGCTTGGGCTTGGACTCTTCATTTCATTGTCACTCACGTTGTTGATGTAATAAATGAGCCATCCCCTCAATAAATCTGGCAAATTCACGTATACACACCTCATATACTAACCCCTCAATTCAACCTGGTGAAAAGATTGTTGCTAAATTGGCGAATCGCATTGTATCTGGGTAGAGCAAAGTAAAGTTGCACAGTGTAAAAGAAATCACATTTCTTAATACTGGCATATACTTACGGAAAAGCTCGCTTAAACTATACATGAATGAATACTGAAAAGTAGCACTCGGAATAACATCTTACGGCTGCTGTTTGCCTTATATATATGATGATGATGATTGATGGATGGTTTTAATCGACATTTTCCATTTTTATGTAATCATGAGCTGGTAGTAAAGTAATTTGACCATACCATGAATATGAGTGCTTTCAGTTTGATTTCGTAAGTCAATTTAACAACACGACTTTGTCTTGAAACTCGTAATCTCATTATTATTGCTATTACGTATGTATTACGACACAGCCAGAACACACATTTGACGAAACTAAAAGGACTTCATATACGCTATCAAGCCTATTATATATATGATTGGCAGGACGTATACATTCAAGCCTCTTATGCATATGATCACGACATAACGATATTTCGATTCGGTGAGGATATTTAATATGGAAAGGTAAAATATTTTGTCATATTCATATGAATCTATTTCTTGTTGTATAAATATAACCGATATGGGCGTATTACATAATATCACGACATAACGAAATTTCGACTCGGTGAGGGATATTTATTATGAAAATGTAAAGTATTTTGTCATATTCATATGAATATATTTCTTGCTGCATAAATATAACCGATATAGGCGTATTACATAATATCACGACATAACGAAATTTCGATTCGGTGAGGGATATTTATTATGGAAACGTAAAGTATTTTGTCATATTCATATGAATCTATTTCTTGTTGTATAAAACAACTGATATAGGTGTATTACATAGTATCACAGCATAACGAAATTTCGATTCGGTGAGGGATATTTATTATGGAAATGTGAAGTATTTTGCCATATCTACATATGACCTCTATTTTTATCTAAACATAGTATGTGCGAAATATTTTAGTTTTTATTTGATGAAAGGGTCTTAAAACCATTCTTAATCCAACCTAAATGTAAGTTAGCCATATTTGAATTATGCGTGGCCTGTCTTGGTGGCAGAAACCATCCTGGCAATTGCCACTTTGGTATATAATCTGTGCCCGGAACCATAACGGCAAATCACTATCACAATCTGGAAAATTCAAAATCCCAAGCTGGCGCAACGCAGCTGCATTCTAGCGGAATAGAAAATGGAAATGAAGACAAGTATTGCATGTAAACGGAGCCTAAACCCGGGCACGTAAATTATTTTAAAAAGAAACGGGCACGCAATTTTCGAAAGTTTTAACAAAAATATTCCGGATTTCTCAATATTTTGCTTCTGCATTTAGAGTGTTTGATAAGAGAATGCTGTGGTTGTGCGAAATTCGAATTCAACTTCAAATGAGTATGAAAAAGTTAGCAAAAGATTATTTTGGATGAGATAGAAAATGAGAGACGAAGACAAACAATAAATTATCTGAACTAATTTACATCTTAAGTTTGTAAATTATTTAATTGATCTTGTTTTCCAATTGCATCATCCACAACTCGTAAATACCGCAGAAATAAGTCCAGAGATGATAAACAAAATCTTAATAATTTAATCTACATGCTAACTACCGTCTTTTAAACATAAAGTTATAATCCCGTTCAGGGGTCAGGGTTATATTGGGTAACAAAGTGACATCCTCCACCTTGTCGGTCGTTCCAATTTCAAAATTACGTAATACATAGCCAGCAACTGTTTTCATTTCGTTCATTCCGAATTTCTGACCTGTAAATTATATTTGTTTTGTTAATTTTCTGAATATAAAATCAAATCACATATTTATTATTATCTTAGATTATTTTATCACCTATACAATTTCTCGGCCCAGCAGAGAACGGTAAATAAGAGTACGAATTTCTTTTAGCAGATTGCTCAGGCAGAAACCTATCTGGATCGAAAAGCTCAGGATTTTGGTAATATTGTGTACTTCTGTGTATCACCCATGGAATAATAATAATGTCTGTGCCGGCTGGTACCTTCACATTTTTGCCTTTATAATCTAGCAGAACAAGTTCATGAGTTAAATTCACTAAAGCATTGCCATTTTAATAATGTTTAATAAAGTTATGATAATAATTTGTGACTTTTACCAATATTTAAGCTCTTTTTCAAGTATCTCATAAAAGCAAAACCGGAAGGATACAATCTCATTGTTTCTAACAGGCATCGCTCCACATATTTTAGGTTGGTAAGGGCTTCGAACGTTAGGGTATCCTCATTCTGGCTATGCAAGGAGTCTTCAAACACTTGATCAATTTCCTTTCGACATATTTCCTACATTTTCAGATTGAATTAGACTTTATATCAAACTGTATTTCTAAAGGGATCACTAGTTTACTACCTGAAACTCGGGGTGCAAAGCCATCATAAAGAAGAAAAAGTGAATTGTTGTTGCCGACGTCTCATGACCTCCAAATATCAGCGTGTTGATTTCATGCACAATCTCCACGTCTGAAACTCCGGCGTCTACTAAATCATCTAATGTACAACGAACCCTTACATCGTCTTCAGAGCCAACACTTGAATTAAACTCTGACGGGTTCTGCTTTTTTAACTTGTAATGTTCCAATCTCTGGTTAAAAATATCACATTTAATAATAATAATAAAATAATTGTTTATAAGTTGGTGCTAATTGCTCACCCGTATAGCATATGAGTTCATTTGTGCAACTGCGTTATTATGTGCACCAAACTTTGGATGCCATTTCCAGAATGGGTCAAGAAGGCACCACGGCTTCTCTATGCGTGAAATCAAACAGTCTTTCCACGTTTGAAAATGGTGATGATACTCAACAACTTCATTATGGTCTTTTTCATCCATATCTACACCCGTAAGAAGCTCTGTTATTATGGCTAAAAAGGAGGAATTAATTTGAACGTTGACTTGATGCACATCATTATCCACAAATATTTTCTCCAGTGCGTTCACAAACCGCTTGCTGTGCTTATTAAGAAGTTTGGTGTAGCTTCGAAGGCGTTGGAAATTCATGCTTCCCATCAATACTTTTCGTCGGGTTTGCCAATGTGTACCTGAAAAAAGTGAGAATTTTTGGGGTTTTGCAAGTGTACTTAAGTGAAACATAATTTTATTTAAAAAATTCTAATCTACCCTCTGATAATAGCAAACCATTTCCTAGGAAGGGTCCCATAATTTTGTAGAAAGGCATCCTTTCTTTAGAAACGTGGCCCAAATCACCAGATTTGAGAAATGACTATCGGATGTAAGAAAGGAAATGTATTTTTTGGCTTGCTCTGAACGCATTGCGGATTGTTTACATAACGAAAAGGGTTGTTTTAGTTAGCTAGAATAACCTGAGCCATCTCGGCTGAAAACACGAGGAGTACGGTATGATTTATGACACAGGCAGTTACACATGGCCCATAATGTTTGTGCCATTTCAGCGTCTTATTCAATGTTTCTGTTTAATTAGGAAGTTTTAGAGAGCACAAACAAATTAATGAATTTCAATTATATTATAAACAATTATAAATTAACAAAATTATAACAATAAATATTACGAATTTCAAGGTATCGGCAGTACCTTTTAGAGGAAGGAAATGGTAAACACTTCCAATAAATTTAAAAAAGAAGGGCTTAGGTCCTGTAATCACTTCCAGTCCAAAAGTAGTTTCTTTCCCATTCTCGAATGTTCTAATTTTCTGATTTCGGATAATAAATTTTCGAAGGAACTGAACGAGTATGAGAACAAGAAATGCAGCAGTCACTAAATAGCATGTTTTTTCGTAAACTAATTGGGATATCGATAGGATAAATTTATAACTGTTTCGATCTGACGACTGTGTTAATTCCATGATGAAATAACAATAACAATTTTAATATCAAGACTTCTGTGCTGACAGCTTGAACTTCCAGACCTGACTAACTTTTGAAAGAGCTGTTCGAATATTTATGAATCCTGGTTGAGTATAAATAGGCGAGCTTTGTTCACAAATAAAAGCTATGTTTAGAAATACGATGAAAAATGGGCGTTTGTTTGCAATTTGCAATCAAAATGAAATATTTTTTTTATCTCTGTCGTCGGTGCAGACGCAGTCATATATTTGTAGTCAATCTTGAAGATAAAATACTGTGATGAATTCATTCCACTCACAACTACCATGTAGCAAGCATTAGTTTACTGGGTCCACTTTTTTTAAATTAGGTAGCTAATAGGAAAACCTGTTTGAAAATATTTTATATTGATATAGCTTTAGGGGTTTACGCCGAAATTCCGAGAATTTTTTCTTCAATAATACTGCAAACTAAATACCTATTTTCCTGTACGTTATTGCTAATACGTCTATTCCTGATAGGTTATAAATTTGAGATGAAGCCGTTGATTAAAATGTGTATTCAAAATAAAATCCTTTGCTTGATTAATCTAACATTCGATATGGAATTGCGTATTGCTGTTTTCAATCTCTACCGACACTGTAGTGCGCACTTACTTGGAGTTTTAAAATATATTGTGATGTGGGCATTACATTTATAGGCAACCCTTTTAAGGTATTAGGTCCAGATGTTTTGCATTATTAACTTAAAAGAAGATTTGTTAAGCCTTTCCCCGTATTGATGTGGAGTTTACGGAGAATCTCATGCAGTTTTACTATAGATGTAATTTAAGCTTTTATATCCTTTGACTTTTTTCATTTATTTGTCCAAAAAATCCATGTTGTTTTCAAAAATTAATTTATGCTTGTCAGATCGCTTTTAAGTAACTTCCTGCAATTTTCCCTGAATAAATCCCACTTTTAAATATGCAGTGTTGTAATTAAGAGAAGCATAAAAAATGGACCATGATTTACCGGCTAATTAATAAATTTAAGCGGCTAGTACCTGGTATGACCAATTACAATGTACATGGTACTACTGCTTCCTGAAGAATAGTAAAGAACATGATTTATTCAAAGTATGGTGATGATGATAAATGAAATAACATTATTTTATTTTACTACTGAGTTTACTTATGAGTTTATTGACCATTTCTTTAGCGTGTATTTACTAATACAGACTACAATATGCACTTCTTTTTCATTGTTGTTTCAATATGTTTAGCTTAATTTAACTTTGAAAAACTTTTCAATACAAATATTTAAAAAAAATTATTGCAACAGTTCACTCTAAACTCATCAATCGACGCTGATATTTGTTGTAAATAAACTTTTATCGCAATGTTTACCTTCCTGCAATCTCGTAAACTCATATATTTCATCACTTCAAGTAAATGCTAAAATTTACATGCATTAAAATATTATAAGTTTACGAATTTCTTCATGCCAATGAACCTAACTTATGGTTCAAATATTCGGAATATAAAACAAATGATCGTGAAAACTCAAGCCCACAAGACAATTATGTTTAAAATATAGGATGTTTATTTTTAGTTTTTATTGTTATTTTGATAATTTACTTTAAAAACCCAAATCCCAAACTGAAAGTTTTTGGATTTTAAATTTTGTGCTCATTTTGAAATATGATATACCCTCAATCTCAGCCAAGGATATTTAACAAAAAATCACAAACAACGTCTTCCAACGTGTTAATATTTTGCACCTTTTGCAGAGCATGTTTTTTTGTTGCTATTTAGAGTCGACTGGAACGGAATATGGGGTGGATTGAGACTTACCTATGCGTAGATGTCGGTGAGAAACGAACGGTGAAATATGGAGTGTAATATAATCAATAATACCTACGCAAACTTATTCCAATTTATATGTGAGTCGTGATTTACTGATGATTCAAAATGAATTTAAACATTTGGTTTGGATGATCCTATGGAGCTCAACGTGAAACAAATTGTATGAAGGATGTAAACGAGCTTAGATGTCAATCATTAATAACTGCAAACTTCGTCTTCCAACGTGTTAATATTTTGCACCTTTTGCAGAGCATGTTTTTTTGTTGCTATTTAGAGTCGACTGGAACGGAATATGGGGTGGATTGAGACTTACCTATGTGTAGATGTCGGTTAGAAACGAACGGCGAAATATGGAGTGTAACATATTCAATAATACCTACGCAAACTTATTCCAATTTATGTGTGAGTCGTGATTTACTGATGATTTAAAATGAATTTAAACATTTGGTTTGGATGATCCTATGGAGCTCAACGTGAAACAAATTGTATGAAGGATGTAAACGAGCTTAGATGTCAATCATTAATAACTGCAAACTTCGGTTGTTGTAAAATAAAATGATATATCAGAATTTATTGTTAGAAATATCCTTGTTTCAAATCCTTTCATGCTCAATAAAAAATGTTTTCGTCATTATATCATCAATGGTCATTTTCGCATGGGTATCAAATTGGATTCAATATAATGGGGGAATTTTTTTTTTACTTTCAATCAATGCAATACAAATTTTTCTTTGGGAAATACAATTATGTACACCGCATTTAAATACACACAATTCTGTAATTATTACATAGAATTTGATATTCATCACATTAATATTCATAAAATTTAGGATTTAAATTCTTCAGAGTAATTAAAGTTAATATAAGTATTCTTAAAAATAAAAAAGTTCTCATATTTTCTAAAAACCTAAACATATTGTTAAATTTATTTAACCACCTATATCTATCTTGACTATATCTATATCACCTACTTCTATATCTAAGATGGCATAAAATACAAGTGGTTAACATAATCACACCATTACCATAACCATCATCATCATTATTTACATTATTCATGTTCAAATTATGCTCTTATCATTCTTCTATTTTAAGTGGCGAATCAAAAAGATGGGTGTGGTGATAATTTCATTTGCTTTCTACATTAAAACAATACCTACTATCAGAGACTCACATTCATAAACTTTCTGATCCAAATCAACAATTTGGACCCATTGAATGACATGATTACATACCATCTGTAAATAAAGAGAGATAATTATAGTGAAAAACACAGAAGCATCACACAAGATTTTTCTGTTTTATGGTAAATTAGCGATGCTTACATTAGCACGCTAATTAGGGCAAAATAAATAAATAAATAGGCGTTGTGCTTAATTCGCTCATTGTGTTAGTTACGCTGCAATACGGCGAAAGTTTAATCATCTGAAGAAACATTAGAAGTCAGAAAGTAATAATTGCCATAAAGGTAGCCCGATTTTATTCTTTGCTCATTATGCACGGAAGAGTTTGTGGAAACTGATAATTCCGGATTGGCATCTTATACAAACCGGTCGAAATGTTTGGGCAAGTTTAGTGAGGAATTTGGGATTCATGTTGACAGTGCGTCACGTATTTGTGCATTAACGACGCCTCCACTCTCCACTACTTGCAAGTCTTCTGGAATTTATATTCAAGATTTAAAGTAGCAGATACAGAATTGGAATGACCATATGGAACTGAANACAGTGCCACAAGTATTTGTACGTTAACGAGGCTTCCACTCTGCAGTACTTGCAAGGCTTTTGGAATTTAAATCCAAGATTAAAAGTAGCAGGTACTAAATCGGAATGACCATAATGAAGTGAAAAAATGCAAATTATGGCCAAAGCCAAAGGGCCTTAGATATTCTTGGGCCAAACACAAGTAAATAAAGAGAGATAATTATAGTGAAAAACACAGAAGCATCACACAAGATTTTTCTGTTTTATGGTAAATTAACGATGCTTACATTAGCACGCTAATTAGGGCATAATAAATATAATAATTCATTAGATTTCGTTGTAGATTATTGAGAAAATATCAAGTTTTTGCGTTTAGAATATTTTCAAAGGACTTTTTTCCTATCGAAAAAAGGTTTCATTAATTGTATTATTGTGTTTCTGACCAATATTGTTAGAGTTTGTAGTGCCAACAGAAATTTCGAAGGCATCTAATCCAAATTTATAATATAAATAGATTTTTTGTAGACAACAGAATTTTTGAATGAAAACGAAACCGGAAAACGATAACGCAACCAAATCAAACAAACTCACGAAAGTAATCTTCAAATGGAAACGTAGTAATTCGAAGAACTTTGTGGTTACAAACGTCAAACTTGTGTTATTAAAATTGTATTGTGTAAGTTCAGAATTTGAAGAATTGTCTTTTACCTTAAAACAATCCATATTGATCTGATATCCATTCTTAAATTCAATTTAATTCACAACTGGTGTGAAATCGAGTAATATTTATTTCAACTTTTTACATTTCAAAAACTGAGCAATGAAATTGAATCTCTTCATTCTCATCTGAGGAAGATTTGGATCCTAGTTTTATTCGGTGCACATATATTATGCTCGGAAGAGTTTGTTGAAACTGATAAATCTGGATTG